>OY992876.1:83554984-83819984 GCA_963921405.1 Cepaea hortensis
TGATAATCCCTATTGTCTGTATGCTTTGGTACGAACACGAGCCCAGCATTCAGTTGTAAGCCATTATGCGTATTACCAGCATGAGCCATGACCAAAAGCTGTCCTATACTACTGGGCACATATCGCTTTATCTGTCCATCCACTGATTGCCATTCCTTATTACTTGTGTGGTGCGCATTGATCCACATTTCATCCAAATACACTATGCCATAATTTTCTTTGCGCATTTCCCTTATTTCACGTAGGTATCTGCTTCTCATGGCTCCTAAATGCGGTTGCTCGCAAAGAATATTTCTACCTCCCTTGTACATTCTAAAAGTGAAGATAATGTCCTTATAATTTTCCACAAAGTTGTTTTGAATAGCTCTATGCTATTGTTCTTTCTCAACCAAACCCTAAGTATTCTTACAGTCACTGTTTCTTTGTCATCCAGCATTTTTATAATGCTGGATAATCCTGGATATAAAATCCAAATTTTTTTTATAATTTTAGGAACCTCCGTGGTGAAGTGGTCAAGCCTTTTGACTCGGGCTCTATAGGTTGTGGGTTCGATTCCGGACCGCATCCTTCTGTTCACGAGTTAAATTTTTCGGAGACTTCTGTGGGTCGTCGCTAGAGCTGCGGAGTTCGTGCTTTGTGCGATGCTTTCCGCGCTGCGGAAAGAGACCGAGCCATATGGGATAGAACCCGGTGCAATGAAGTCGACCCTGTCGACTTTTAAGCGACTTTTAAAAGCATTTTTATAATAGCTCGCCTTATGACATCTTTGTCAAAGCTGTCTACAATAACCTTTCTACGTACCGTTTGGTTATTGCGTGGTGGTTTAATTCCAGATTCTTGCACCCATCGACGAAATGACCGTTTACTCAAACCCAATACATGGGATTCTTGGCATAATTCCAATTCCATGAAACACGTAAAATATTCAACATTGAACGCTGATTGTCTGGCTACGCTGTAATACATTTAAAATTATGAATTTCATCTCTGACCCGTAAATTATATACCGCATATAAACAAACTTTGAAATCTGCTGTAAAATCTCCAGAACAAAAATTGTTTTGTTGGTTGGACATAATGATAAGGTTATATGCTAAATCTCATCATTTTCCTTCACTTGGTTACTGAGATATGGAATTTTATATTGGGGCAGACAAAAATAAACACACTATAGAAGCTTACATAATATGACATATCTAGAGGTTTACCTAATGCGACATTTCAGCTAGACGTTTACCCAAGTAACATCTCATCTACGAAGGAGAGTCAATAAGTAAGTCACACAGTTCTGTGGGATGGCAGGTAGTTGTTTTCTACAGGTGTCATTAGGTGACAGCAACATCCAACTTTATATTCTCGTTCGCAGCGCATAAACAAATTGGCGACTGTGCATACGGCGTGTACAACCAAAGAGAAAGGTGCTGTTGTGCGTTTTTTTGTAGGCAAAAGGACTACCTGCAAAGGACATTCATAAGGAAATGTTTCCTGCTTATGCTGACAAAATGTTTTCCCGTAAAGCGGCGCATAGCTGGGTAGAAACATGTTCTCAAGGACGCGAATGACGCCGAAGTTGAATGTGACGTGAAAACATGGTTTAGAAAAAGGAGCACGCAGTTCTATGCAGTCGGTTTGGGAGGACTGATAAAACGATGGGATAAGTGCATCAATGTTGGTGGAAATTATGTTGAGAAATAAAGGGACAATGTATGTATAAAAATAAACTGGTTTCAAATTGTTATCATATTTAGGTATTTTTCTACAGCCATTTGTGACTTACTTATTGACTTCCCCTACTAGATGTTTACCTAATGTAACACATCTAGATGTTTACCTAATGTAACACATCTAGACGTTTACTTAATGTGACACATCTAGAGGTTTACTCATCACTCAGTCGAAGTGACTAAGTCACTTTATTCACGCATCACTCAGGCAAGGTGGTTAAGCCACTTGCTTCACACTCCGAAGGCTGTGGGTTCGATTCCAGTCTCCATCATCCGGTTGACGAGTGCAAGTTTCTCGGAGACTCCTGGGGGTCATCGCTGGAGCTACGGAGTTCGTGCTTTGTGCGACGCTTTCGGCAGGCAGCCCTACGGAAAGAGACCGAGCCATGTGGGATAAAACCCGGTGCAATGAAGTTGGTCCTGTAGCCTTTACACCTGTACTCATCACTCAATGAAAGTCCCTGCAAACCTGCGAATAGAGTAGACTATTCTGACATGGAGTGAGTATGTAAAAGAATGTCCATCGGGTCGGACAAACCAAATAGGAACATTAGAGTACATTCTACCAATCAGGGATTACCTTAACAAGAAGCTCCCTTGGATGTCTGACGAGCTAGGACCAAACCATTGCTTACACCGTGTCACGAATTGGCCGCCTTAACATCCCAGAATATTTTTCTCGGTCTCCAAATTTGAGAGGCCAAATTGAGAAAGAATGAATTAATCACACTACTCCAAAATTATCTAGTCGTGAGGTAAGATTATTCACAAAAAAGCCTCTAGCCATGACGTAAGCTTGCAGATGGCAAGTAAAATGGCAACTAGATAATTAGTATACACCTTGGGAAACTGCTGACCCAGACATGCTGAATCAACAATGAAGGGGCCATGGACTGTGTAATTAAAACTGACCAGGCTGACACCTGATAAGCACAGGTAGGAAACCACCCAGGCGTGAACAACATTGACACAGGGAGAGATAATGGCCCCAGGGCGGTACACAAGCCCGGTCCACTCGGACTGGCAGACTCTGCAAGGTGTGAAATCACTGATAAGACTTAGTAGGCTAATAATGGTCAGACCCACAGGTGTGAAGGCTAGTGTGCATGCAGAAAGAATTTTATGACTGGACAGACTTGAAGTTAATTGCAGTTAACGTCAGGAGGAGATAAGAAGAATTTATGAATGGAATTCCTGGGAGATAAGTGTCTACTGAGAGGCTAGGTATAAAAACCCCTGCTAGACTTTTCCTCTTTAGATTAAATCTGACTTCAGAACAGGTAGGAACTATCTCAATGTTTGTAGTCATATGAAGGATTTCTTAGTAACTATGCAACAGTCTTTTAGACATATGAACTTTCAGTCGATATCTGATCTAGGTTATTCCAAGAACTATCTTTGGCGTAGGTTACTTGAGTGTGCGTTCTAAGTTCTGTGTTCAATATCATTGTGCTTCATGTATTACTCTTCTGAGAAGTAGAAACTTATGGAAGGCAGGTCTTGTCTAGATATACTTGAGGTGTCGTAGCAGATGCTTGCCATCTCTTTCTAAACTAGACTAGTCTCGTTTTTGGTGTGTGCATTTGTTGTACAGAATATAGTCAACTGACTATTTATTTAATTCTTACAACAGCAGTAACTAAGTGGTAACTTCAATTAAGACTTGTTGTATATCTCATTTTGTAGCTATACAATATTAGTACTCATTAATAATGCCTGATGCTATTATGTGAGTATCATTAGATGTCTATCTTGAAGTAATATAATGTTTACGGATATGTTGGATGTATGTATGTGTAATTTCATATGAATATACGATGCTAGGAATATGCTTCGTACATATTCTTTTTGTGTATATACATCTCATTTCGTATACCTACAAACTAACTAGTGCATTATGCTATTAGGTTAAAGTATCATAATATGTCTAGTTTAATTAATGTTTTATGTGTATTTCATGTTTGGTATATTGATTTGTCATACGCTAGCCTATCAATATGACGTGTTATATTATGGTGTGCGCATTGGCACACTAACCATCGATTGCATTTGTAGCAGAGGTGTAATGGTGCAGACATTACCCACAAGTGTTATGGGGTATATGGTGCTAAACTTTCTCAGTGTATTGTGGGCGTGCGTCCACGGTAATGCACGGAAACCTGGCACAGCTACTGGTCACGGCTTGCAAGCCCGGATGATCAGGCATTGTTATAATACCCTTACCGACCCTGTGAGCTGCTAAACTAACATTGGACGGAGCGGCTGTACGACACAGAATTTCTGTATTAGCGACATGGACATGGGGCGGCAGAAATGTAATCATTACAGGCGTGTGAGACAATTGAAAAGCCCGTCCCAGACTGAACACCGTAGAGCTGGAAGATAAACTTGGCCAGACTGGTCATTGTATATGTTTGTGTTATGATATGTTTTAATTAGGATTGCGCTGATGTAGAACTGATATAACACATTCTTGACTTTCTTTCAAGCTCTCACAAGGAGCCCTATGTTATAGATCTCAAGACTAGAGACTACTGACTAGGAGTGTCAGGACTGACAGGATCTCAGAATACCGGCAAGCTGTTCTTTTTCTTTTGTTGAGTCTACTGGAGAGTGGGGATCTGGACCACAGTTCCAGATAGATGAAGTAACAAGTAAAGTTACGTAATGTTTCTCATCACAATATGTTATATGATTTTATCATCCTCATATTGACAATCATCCGATGTCTATTGTTATGATTAGCAAATAAATGTTGTAGTATTGTAACTCATAGTTCTGTCGTTATATTTTAATTCCAATTGTGCATACGTGTTGTGTGTGTACATTGGTGGGGGTTCACTTACACACCAAGGAAAGGAGCAGTCAGGGAGAAAAACCTGTACTAGGATAGTTGTCTTTAAACTTTAATTCAGACTTAAAAATCTACCCTAGATAACCTTCTCTTTCCTAGTCCTTGGCGAATATTCAGCTCAGTTCATTTCAATTTTGTAACGAGCCACTTAGAGCTGTACGTTGGATATTCAAGGGCTTAATCTGTAGTTCAGCCATATAGATTTTGTCCCTAGTCAGTTTCTGACTATCTGGGGTTGCTCGCCAGTGAATAATACATTCATCTAGCCGGTGGGGCACCCCGACTTATGACAGATTGGTGTCTCGTCTCCGGGATTTAATTTTAACCCAATCCTACTGATTGGGCTTCTATTTGAATTCGGACTTCTCGCTTTCAATAGACTCCGGTACTAGACCCTAGACATACGATTTTAAAAGTTAACTCTTGTAATCTTCAGTCATCAAAATAGACTATCATCAAATGTAGCTACTTTTAGTTGAGGAAGTTTCAGAGTACATATATAACTTTTCAAAAGTATAACAGATAAGAACTTATGAGAAAAATACCATCATCTATCATTTAGTGTTACCATTAATCATTTCTGGATAATTGAACACTTTAATCATATTTACATTGATGTGTTTGATGATTTAACTGCTTGACTGATTTGCAATTTTATGCTAATATATGCCATGTTCATTTTGACATGTATGCAGTGCATTTTAATGTTTATTTAGATAAATATTACTGTTGATTACTGTGTAGTATATCTCTCACACTTACTTCACTGCTGTCGCCAGGTACTACTTGAATATTATATTCAGTTGTCTTTCACTGCTGAGGCTAAACTATACACATTGGATAGCGTAGACTGTCAGTAGTTAACTCTTGTCTTTCTAGCTTAGATCTGATTTTTGATATATACATAGGAGCTTACCTGAATATAGTCATTAGCAATTATGGCCTTACGTTACCGCAATCCCGAAGAGGACATGAAGGCGCGCGCAGATTTCGCAGAGTCCGCGAAAGGGTGGGGCATAAGAAAAGGCTTAAAGGGGGAGCAACTAGAAATGTATATCACAGCTGAGTTAGAATGGTGGGACCAAGAAGAAGAAATTATGTTTAAAGAAAATGATGAGTTCTTTGGAGCACAAGAGCGTAGCAAAACTGAAGAAGCAGAGATTAATAAACAGCATATGGAAGTAGTCAATGCAGAGAAGCTAACCTTTCTAGCGGAACATAAGGTAGGAGATACGGATGTTCACCCAACCAGGAAGGAAGGGACATCGTTGCCGACCACCGCGGAATCAGAGTTAGTGGACCGGGAACTACAGGTTCTCATTCGACCCAGTCCTAAACGGAAAAGAGGGAAGAAAAAACGTGCCAAGGGCACTTCAAACAGTCACAAACGTGATAACTGTTTGTACCACGGCAATGGTGGTTTAACAGTACAGGACCTTCAGGAAAACCACTTGACTTCTATGAGAAATGAATCTCGAGAGAAAGAGGAACTGAAGACAACCTTTAATGAGGTCGCAGGCGGAGACCTAGCCGATTCTCACATTCCCTTCTGGTCACAGAATCACGAAGTGGAATTACATCTGACTGAAATAGGGAGGAAGGAAGGAACAGAATCCCAGGTGAATTTCACTGCTGCAACGCGGGAAGAGTCACTAATTATCAGTTCAGATAACTTACCTAGTAACAGTTACCTAGAGGACAACTGTTTGGGCCACAAGATTAGTGGTTTAACTGGTCCGCCAGTACAAGACTCCCAGGAATCTCCTTTTACTTCAACGAGAGGTGAAACTCAAGAGGAAGATGACCTGAGGACATCTTTTAAGGAGGTCGGAGATCGAAAGGTAACCGACTTTATTATTCCCTTCAGCCCAGACGAGGAAGAAGTGGGATTAAATTTGACTGACAGTGGGATGAAGGATGACCCGGAACCCTTTGTGATCTTTGAGGCTGCAGCTCAGGAAAAGACACTAGACATCAGTTCAAATGATTTACGTAGTGTGATGGATTGTTTAGACACCAGCCCATCACAGGAGTTATCTCAACTGGACTTAGCCCATGAAAGCATGACCAGAGAGGAGCATCCAGACCAGGAAACATTTCCAGTTGTTATCTCACAGTATACCAGTTCGGAGACTCAGGAAACACAGGGAATTGTTAGGAGCCAGAATATGGACTCTGATATTGTGCAGACAACATTGTCTGTAGTTGCTAAAGAAGAAAATTCTTTGCACAAGATGGAGGAAGAAACGCCTATCATCTCATTAGCTGAAGTTATCAGGGAATTCCAGCAACAGGGACCTGAAGTAACAGAAGTCAAGAGTGGTTTGGAATCAACACTCTTAGGACTCAATCTACCCTTCAGTCAGGTCGATTTGATAGGAGTAGATCAGCTATTTGTGGATACTTTATTCAAAAGTAACACCACTTTATCGCCCTGGAGTAACTATGTTATTTCTCAAGGCAGGACAACTTGGCACACTAAAATTCCACTTTCTAGCACGGTTTTCACACGAAACTCTAATGCAGAGAAACTCAGCCCATTAACTGATTATCAGGGGAAGAAACCGCGACACCGAGGAGGGACGATTGTTACTCCCGACTTTGAAGGAGGAAAGCGCCAGTTGAATTTATATCATGGGACCATGATGTGTAACATTATTCCTTTCAAAAGGAAGATATTGATGAATCTGTTAAGGATCTATAACGGACGGAGGAATATCACGGAGACAAGCTTTGCTGTGGCCAGCTTATGCAAGACCTCACTACGGGTACATCCTCGGCTGAAAGGAGTAAATCACGTGAGTGAATGGTGTAAAACAATTGCTGCCCAGAGGCGTAGAAGAATCCCGTTGATTGTGATCTTTCCCAGAGGGGTAAAATTACAACCTTCTGACAATTACCGGATTTTACCAAGCTATTGCATGGAATCCCGGCCTAAAACCAGGTACAAGGATCTATCCCGTGTATCTTTGGGTTATGGAAATGGAACGTCTTTATGCAGATGCAGGACAACCCACTGCCACAAGGAATATTGGAAACCTGTAGGCAGATACAGAACGGAGAGTGCTTAGGCATTATTCTGGGATGTACGGCGTGCTTTGACAAAAGATTTCTGGCAGAAACTTTTTTTTTAAGGGGAAAGCTCTGTCACGAATTGGCCGCCTTAACATCCCAGAATATTTTTCTCGGTCTCCAAATTTGAGAGGCCAAATTGAGAAAGAATGAATTAATCACACTACTCCAAAATTATCTAGTCGTGAGGTAAGATTATTCACAAAAAAGCCTCTAGCCATGACGTAAGCTTGCAGATGGCAAGTAAAATGGCAACTAGATAATTAGTATACACCTTGGGAAACTGCTGACCCAGACATGCTGAATCAACAATGAAGGGGCCATGGACTGTGTAATTAAAACTGACCAGGCTGACACCTGATAAGCACAGGTAGGAAACCACCCAGGCGTGAACAACATTGACACAGGGAGAGATAATGGCCCCAGGGCGGTACACAAGCCCGGTCCACTCGGACTGGCAGACTCTGCAAGGTGTGAAATCACTGATAAGACTTAGTAGGCTAATAATGGTCAGACCCACAGGTGTGAAGGCTAGTGTGCATGCAGAAAGAATTTTATGACTGGACAGACTTGAAGTTAATTGCAGTTAACGTCAGGAGGAGATAAGAAGAATTTATGAATGGAATTCCTGGGAGATAAGTGTCTACTGAGAGGCTAGGTATAAAAACCCCTGCTAGACTTTTCCTCTTTAGATTAAATCTGACTTCAGAACAGGTAGGAACTATCTCAATGTTTGTAGTCATATGAAGGATTTCTTAGTAACTATGCAACAGTCTTTTAGACATATGAACTTTCAGTCGATATCTGATCTAGGTTATTCCAAGAACTATCTTTGGCGTAGGTTACTTGAGTGTGCGTTCTAAGTTCTGTGTTCAATATCATTGTGCTTCATGTATTACTCTTCTGAGAAGTAGAAACTTATGGAAGGCAGGTCTTGTCTAGATATACTTGAGGTGTCGTAGCAGATGCTTGCCATCTCTTTCTAAACTAGACTAGTCTCGTTTTTGGTGTGTGCATTTGTTGTACAGAATATAGTCAACTGACTATTTATTTAATTCTTACAACAGCAGTAACTAAGTGGTAACTTCAATTAAGACTTGTTGTATATCTCATTTTGTAGCTATACAATATTAGTACTCATTAATAATGCCTGATGCTATTATGTGAGTATCATTAGATGTCTATCTTGAAGTAATATAATGTTTACGGATATGTTGGATGTATGTATGTGTAATTTCATATGAATATACGATGCTAGGAATATGCTTCGTACATATTCTTTTTGTGTATATACATCTCATTTCGTATACCTACAAACTAACTAGTGCATTATGCTATTAGGTTAAAGTATCATAATATGTCTAGTTTAATTAATGTTTTATGTGTATTTCATGTTTGGTATATTGATTTGTCATACGCTAGCCTATCAATATGACGTGTTATATTATGGTGTGCGCATTGGCACACTAACCATCGATTGCATTTGTAGCAGAGGTGTAATGGTACAGACATTACCCACAAGTGTTATGGGGTATATGGTGCTAAACTTTCTCAGTGTATTGTGGGCGTGCGTCCACGGTAATGCACGGAAACCTGGCACAGCTACTGGTCACGGCTTGCAAGCCCGGATGATCAGGCATTGTTATAATACCCTTACCGACCCTGTGAGCTGCTAAACTAACATTGGACGGAGCGGCTGTACGACACAGAATTTCTGTATTAGCGACATGGACATGGGGCGGCAGAAATGTAATCATTACAGGCGTGTGAGACAATTGAAAAGCCCGTCCCAGACTGAACACCGTAGAGCTGGAAGATAAACTTGGCCAGACTGGTCATTGTATATGTTTGTGTTATGATATGTTTTAATTAGGATTGCGCTGATGTAGAACTGATATAACACATTCTTGACTTTCTTTCAAGCTCTCACAAGGAGCCCTATGTTATAGATCTCAAGACTAGAGACTACTGACTAGGAGTGTCAGGACTGACAGGATCTCAGAATACCGGCAAGCTGTTCTTTTTCTTTTGTTGAGTCTACTGGAGAGTGGGGATCTGGACCACAGTTCCAGATAGATGAAGTAACAAGTAAAGTTACGTAATGTTTCTCATCACAATATGTTATATGATTTTATCATCCTCATATTGACAATCATCCGATGTCTATTGTTATGATTAGCAAATAAATGTTGTAGTATTGTAACTCATAGTTCTGTCGTTATATTTTAATTCCAATTGTGCATACGTGTTGTGTGTGTACATTGGTGGGGGTTCACTTACACACCAAGGAAAGGAGCAGTCAGGGAGAAAAACCTGTACTAGGATAGTTGTCTTTAAACTTTAATTCAGACTTAAAAATCTACCCTAGATAACCTTCTCTTTCCTAGTCCTTGGCGAATATTCAGCTCAGTTCATTTCAATTTTGTAACGAGCCACTTAGAGCTGTACGTTGGATATTCAAGGGCTTAATCTGTAGTTCAGCCATATAGATTTTGTCCCTAGTCAGTTTCTGACTATCTGGGGTTGCTCGCCAGTGAATAATACATTCATCTAGCCGGTGGGGCACCCCGACTTCTGACACACCGGACTCGGCACAACTAGGCAGATGGTATTTAGACCACCCAAAGACCGATCAGACTGACAGCTGCCTCATGTAGTGCATGAGTGCCTATACAACGGACCACATAGATACTTTTCCAGAAGATTCCATGCACCGTGCAGGTGATGGAGACTTTCGGTCCAGTGAAATAGTAACAACTAACAACGATGTAGAACAATGATTGTTTTCTAATATGCACAGATACATGTAGAAAAATCTCTCAAATATTTCAGGTTTTTATTTTGAAGCACCCAGGTAGATCGAAGTGGCTGAATCCAACATTGAGTGAAACAGAATAAATCTTTCACCGATTCTTCATACAACTATCGTATAAAATAGATGGGGTCCAGTTGTGTATGTGCTAGATGGCAAACCAAAAATATACTTACTAAAGGAGCCCAATGGGTAACTGTCATCAACCGTTGGATTCTCTTCAGAAATGGTGATTGAGGCAGACGTGAATATCCACACATATTCTTGACCTGTCAGTCCCAGCTGCTTGGCAACATCCATGATTGTCTTCACTTCTGCTCTGCAACAGACATCAGCGATGTAGAAGACCATCTGTCCCACATTGGTTTAGATTAATTCTCAAGTTCACAGGTTAGGCAGACAGACATCAGCGATGTAGAAGACCATCTGTCCCACATTGGTTTAGATTAATTCTCAAGTTCACAGGTTAGGCAGACAGACATCAGCGATGTAGAAGACCATCTGTCCCACATTGGTTTACATTAATTCTCAAGTTCACAGGTTAGGCAGACAGACATCAGCGATGTAAAAGACCATCTTCCCCAAGCTGGTTTACATTAATTCTCAAGTTCACAGGTTAGGCAGACAAACATCAGCGATGTAAAAGACCATCTGTCCCACGTTGGTTTACATTAATTCTCAAGTTCACAGGTTAGGCAGACAGGTAAAAGACCATCTTCCCCAAGCTGGTTTACATTAATTCTCAAGTTCACAAGTTAGGCAGACAGACATAAAAAAAAAAGTAAAAGACCATCTGCCCCACGTTGGCTTTTAATTAATTCTCAAGTTCATAGGTTAAGCAGTAAAGTCGGTGCCATGACATAATTGTTAGGAAAGAAAACTTACCCGTGGACAGTCGGAGCCCGTGACCTTAGAGTGAATCCATCTTGCTAGAGCAGTGGTTCTCAACCTTTTTTGGCCCATGCCCCCTTCACCATATTTTCAGAACGTCATCCCCCCTTCCTATCAAAAATTTGGCCCGTGCCCCCCTTCACCGTATTTTCAGAACGTTATTCCCCCCTCTCATATTTCCTATCTAAAAACCCCCACCCCTACACAGTATACGTAAAAATGGAAGGTAAATTTAATAGCATATACTAAAACAAGTCTAGACATCCACATAAAACATGATTTGTGGGTCTACTTACTTTATAAAATGAATTTTAGAAAGATGAGACGTACATAACTGTAAAGTATGAAGGGAAAAACAATATCAAGTAATCGGTTCTTGTATTAACGCAATCTTGAAATGGTCTTCATCCCCCCCCCCCCCCTGGACACCCTAAAATTCCCCCCTGGGGGGGGGGGGAATTCCCCACGTGTTGAGAACCACTGTGCTTGAGGAAGCTTGACTTTGATTCGTAAACAAAAATTCCAAATTCGGTCGCGTTCAATCTGCTTCTTCGGCGTTGGTTAGAGTTGAGATCCGTGGATTTTGTGGGTTTTATCCTGTTTCTGTCTGTACGCTCTTACGAGTGAGTCCTAACTCGGAACTGATTATATAACCGTTTGTGTCTGTGACTTCAGCTGAGGGATTGGTCGGCGAGTTATCCTTTGTTCCCGTCTCCTCTGGCAGTTTCTTTGTTCAGTGTTGGCTTCTGGCTCGTCTGTTTTGCTAGGATGCAGTCCTTATAAGACCGCCTCCTTTGGTTTGCTTGCTTTTGTTTCCTTGCTTTGTGGTGGACCGGAGAATAATCTCATCTGATACCAATCATCCAATTCTTCTCGGGTCCACTTTTTACCGGTTGAAGACTGGTTTCCCCTTGAAAGTGTTCGTCAAATGGGTTGCTGGGTTCATATTGGAGTTTTTCATTGGCCTTTGGCTAGGCTCCAGTTTGCAGCTCCTCTGCGGTCTTTTGCGCGACTTCTGCTTGCGGCTTTTCTTCGGCCTTTGGCTGGCTGCTGCTGGTTTCTTTTGGTACTTTGGCTGGCTGCTGCTGGTTTCTTTTGGTATTGTTCCCTTTCGGGTTTCAGCAGTTCTCTCTCTGGTTTGATGGCTTTAGGACTTCTTCGTTTTCCTTCTTCATCTCGGCCATGCGACCCATCTCTTGTTGGATGCTGTGCTGGATTTCTTTCATGACCGCAAGTAGTTGTTCGTTGTCGCTGGTCGGAGTCGGCGTCATCAGTGCCTTGACTTGCTTCTTCAGCTCGTCAATCTGGTCCGGTAGCTGTGATGTTTCCGTTTGTTCGATGCCTGTTGCTGTTTCGCACCTCCGCAGTGCTTCCTTGTATGTTGTCCTTGTAGTTATGGCGGTCTTTAAGACATCTCTATGTCTTTGGAGGTACGGACAGCTCAGGTATCCTGCTCCATGCTTGCCAGGGCAGTTAGCACACTTTCTGATGTCGTCGGGCGCTGGGAAGTCCTTGTCCTGTTTGGCCAGCGGACATTCCTTGAAGGCGTGGTGTTCGGCGCAGTATCGGCAGATCTCTGTCTTGCTGCGGCATGTTGTTCTGCTGTGGCTGGCCCTCTGGCATCTTGAGCATTGAGTGATTCTTGGAATGAATCTTTCAAGCTGTTGTACTTTCTTGTTCATAATTACTGTGATCAACATCTTGCTGCCCTATGTTTTCACCACCGCTAAAGTTGTAGGAATTTTGGAGTACGTCAGAATCCGCCCCGCCTTCAAGATTCGGAAATGGGGATTCTCCTGTTGTAGTTGCTTCAGGATCTGTTCATCTGTCAGCTCCACTTGGATACGTTTCACAACCCACCTGATCGTCTGTGAGTCGGTGTTTCCGGCTCTGGTATCTTTCTCCTTACTCTTCTTCTTCTTAGCCATCTTGGCTCTTGTCTGTGGTGGGGTGTCGTCGGTCTTCCTCGTGGTAGCTTCATTTAAGGCTACTGTAGGTTCAGGTTCTTTGCTGCAGCTCACATGCAGGTTCTCTCCTCTCGTCATCTTTACGGTCTTGGCGGCTTCCACGCTGCTCATCTTGTAAGTCGGGTGTCTACTGGTATTTTTCTTGCTATGTGCCATTTTCCTCCCCCGTATCAGGTCTCTTGAACAGTTTGGGCTTTGGGCGATTTGTTCTGGATAGCGCTCCGCAAGTACGAATAACAAAAGGAAAATAATTGTTTCCACTGGAGCTGGAAGCGATCCTGGCATACATATATGCCACGTTGGACATAATGGAATCTGTCTAGAGCAGTGGTTCTCAACCTTTTTGAGCTCATGCACCCCTTCACCATATTTTCAGAACGTCATTCTCCCCTTTCGTATTTCCTCCCTATACATTTCCACCACCCCACCCCTCAAAGTATACGTAAAACTGGAAGCTAAATTTAATAACACATACTAGAACAAGACTAGACGTTTACATAAAACGTGATTTGCGGGTCTATTTACGCCATAAAATAAATTTAAGAAGGACAAGAAGTTCAGAACCGTAGAATGTGGAGGGAAAAACAATATCAAGTAATCGGTTCTTGTATTAACGCGATCTTGAAATAATCTTAATTCCCCCCCCCCCCCCCCCGCCATCCCGAAACCCTAAAATTCTCAACCGGTTGTGAATCACTGGTCTAGAGGATGGAACCTGTCTAGAGGATGGAATCTATCTAGAGGATGGAATCTGTCTAGACCATGGAACCTGTCTAGAGGATGGAATCTGTCTAGAGGATGGAACCTGTCTAGAGGATGGAATCTGTCTAGAGGATGGAATCTGTCTAGAGGATGGAACCTGTCTAGACCATGGAACCTGTCTAGAGGATGGAATCTGTCTAGACCATGGAACCTGTCTAGAAGATGGAATCTGTCTAGAGGATGGAATCTGTCTAGAGGATGGAACCTGTCTAGAGGATGATGAGGAGCCTCTCGACGCCATGGAGTGGTACACAAAGGAACCCACTCCGGAGGAAATGGTGGAGTACATAGAAGAAGAAAAGAAACGGGCAAGGCAAGAGGAACTCGGGCACGAGGAATACATGAGGAGACAGAAAGCAAAAGGAAAGAAGGTGAAGAAACTCAAGGGGAAACCCATAGAATACTCGGAGATAATTTCTGACTATGATACCGGCATTGAGTACTATATCGAAGACCTCCCCCGATGTGTCTCCACCTTGACGTGGTGGGGGAGCTTGCGTGTCCCATCGACCCCATTTGCTTGCTGATGGATGAAAAACTACATATCGGACAGCTTATGGGATAGGGACCAGACTAAGAGAGACACAACCTGCTGCTCTGCAGGATAGGCTGAGGATAGCAGTCTAAAATTCAAATCAGGCGCACGAAGGCAGAAGTTCTTGGTCCGGACAAAACACTAAAGGCTCCCTGTCGAGGGCTGTGGCTGAACGCCTCTAAGCCACAAACCCTCGGACCTGAGAGCCGGGCCGATACCCACCTTTCGAAAAATAAAGGCGTGATACTGAGCAAGCTACATGCTCAGGTCGGATACAAGTTCGAAGGCTCTCAGCTGGGGATATGAGAGATTCCCGGATGGGAGGGCCAGGCCGTTTCTCGTTCACCACTGCACGAAGGTAAGGTGCTGAGCCGGCAGTACAAGTAGCCTACCTCGTGAGCGAGTACAAAAAGTCAAAAAGTGCCCCAGTCGAAGAAAATGGCTGCGAAAACTGTATCTAACTCATAGAGAGTGTAGACAAAAGTGGAAGAACGTCTCAATGACGCAAAATGGAACGCACGGCGAGCGAACCTATTGCGTGGTCCAAAGTCAAAAGCAAAAGCTTACCGAATGGGTGTCGCTTGCAGTCTGACCGTCCCTGGTGTGTGCTTGAGCGATCAGTGGCAAACGAGTTGCCCAACACATGGAAGTCAGGAACTAAAGCAGCCATGAGCAGGACGTGGCAACTCCTCGGGTGAACCCAGTCACAGAGCAATATGTGCCGGCTCTGCAATTATGGAAGCCTCCTTGGATAGCGAGGGAATGCTCATGGTCTGCCCCTGCCTTCCCTTGAGGGCCGACCACGATGTCGCTCATCGTTCTATCTTGACCAGCTGAGATGTTAGCGACATCACAACAGTCCAACGTGCCTCGAAACCAGAGGAAGGCTAACCTCATTAAAAAATGCCCGCTGAAGTCGGAAGTGTCGTCCTAAGGGTGGCAAACTAAAAATTGACACTACGCAATTACGTCCGAGTGAAATGTCTTGTCCGAATGTCTCTCGTGCTAGGAACAGCTCTGACTACCTAGTTTCCGAATGCCGCTCTTGTTTGGAACAGCTCTGACTGGGTAGCTTTCCGAATGTCTGTTGAGCCTGGAAAAGCTCTGATGGGCGCAACGACAAGCACATGTCCGAAAACTCGCTGAGTGGATGCCGTCTGCAAACCTGTCTGGTTTGTGCGGGAACGACCCGGGGAAGCGAAATGACCAATATATTGAAGTGAGGATTTAAAGCAGCCATGAGCAGGACGTGACGATCTCCCTCGGTGAGCCCAGATCCAGGGCGTTATGTGTCGGCCCTGCAACTATGGAAGCAACCTTGGATGGCGGTTAATCCTATGGACTGTCCCTGCCTTCCTTTGAGGGATGACCGTTGTCTTCGACAGTTCAACCTTGGCCAGTATGGTTGCAGATGGCACCACAAAAGTGAGAGTCTCCCAGGAATGCTACCTGGTCAAAAAAGCACGCTAAAGTCGATGTGTTGGCCTACGGGTTTCGGCCCAAGGGCGCATAACAGACACACCGCAATCACATCTGAAAAAACACTCCGGATGAACGAAAAGAAGATATCGAAGACGGACAGATCGTCCCATGGCTGACAACAGAGGAAGCAATCGAAAAACAGCAAGAACTTAAACACGAAATTGAAAAAAAAGCGCAAGGTAAAAAACATCGAAAAGCTTCTACACAAAATAGGAGGCAAAAATACTTAATAAAAAGTCCTTATAAGGACTACAACCAGTCAAGCCAGACGAGCCAGGAGCCTGCACCAACAAAGAAAACGACAAGAGGAAACATGCGCAAAGGACAGCCGCCGACCGACCCCTGCTGACGTCACAGCAAAAGGCAATGAATGAATCACCCAAATAAACGAGAAGTAGATTGTGAGCTTTACTAAAACACGACTACAAGAGACAAATTGGACGTTGCGGCCAAAGCCTTCGTCAGCACAGGACAAACAAATACAAACCAACACAAAACTACATGAAACACACCATGACAATATTAAACTATTAAACTAATTAAAATTAAATGTACTCATCTGAATACTGTGTCCTAGCTTGGAAGGTCTGACACACGTAGGGCGCCAGTGGATCAATAGGGCACAAACGATGACACAAACGATACATAACCAGTCCGAGATAGGACTTACTCGTAAGAGCGCACAAGACAAGAATTAGGGTGAATGAACCCACAAAAACCACGGACCTCAACAATAACCACAGCTGAAAAATGCAGGGTGAACGAGGCCGAATTTGGAATTTTTGTTTTGAAAATTGGAATTGGAATTGGAGGATGGAATCTGTCTAGAGGATGGGATCTGCCTAGAGGATGGAACCTGTCTAGAAGATGGAACCTGTCTAGAGGATGGAACCTGTCTAGAGGATGGAACCTGTCTAGAGGATGGAACCTGTCTAGAGGATAGAATCTGTCTAGAGGATGGAACCTGTCTAGAGGATGGAATCTGTCTAGAGGATGGAACCTGTCTAGAGGATGGAATCTGTCTAGAGGATGTAATCTGTCTAGAAGATGGAACCTGTCTAGAGGATGGAACCTGTCTAGAGGATGGAACCTGTCTAGAGGATGGAATCTGTCTAGAAGATGGAACCTGTCTAGAGGATGGAACCTGTCTAGAGTATAGGATCTGTCTAGAGGATGGAACCTGTCTAGAGGATGGGATCTGTCTAGAGGATGGAACCTGTCTAGAGGATGGAACCTGTCTAGAGGATGGAACCTGTCTAGAGGATGGAACCTGTCTAGAGGATGGAACCTGTCTAGAGGATGGAATCTGTCTAGAGGATGTAATCTGTCTAGAGCAGTGTTTCCCAACGTGGGGCCCACGCCCCACAGGGGGGCAATTTGACTGTTAAGGGGGGCAATTCGAAAATGGAAGAAATCGGCTAAATATAACAAAACGGGGAGACTTGAGACTGAAGTTAACTAAATTGGAACCTGACATAAGATCTCTTTGCAGCAAACATCAAGCGCAAGGATCTCACTAAATTTAAATAATAAATAATTACTAATAATTAAAATAATATAGAAAAATCTTTCATTAAAATTATTTTGTACTTGAATTTCAGTTCTCCATTATATGTTTTGAAAATTTACTTACTGTGTTTGCTCAATAATTACCTAGTGATTTCTTCCTAAAGCCTATCATTCAAGTTTCTTTAGTGAACATTTCAATTTTTGAATATTAAAAATAATGTATATGTTGAGGGGGGGGGGGGGCGTGGGGCGGGGGAGGGGGGCAATATGAATTTTAGAAAGGCTTAAGTGGGGCATGGCACAAAAAAGGTTGGGAAACACTGGTCTAGAGGATGTAATCTGTCTAGAGGATGGAACCTGTCTAGAGGAAGCGATCCTGACATAAATACATGCCAAGCTGGGCACAGTGGAATCTGAGCTAGAGAAGTGCAAACCTTTGTGTGACGCATTCCCCTGACAAGAAGGAGAAGGAAGAGGGCGACGAAATGGACGAAGAGGATGAGATGGTAATGGTGTCAGTATGTTTCTCTTGTTTTTGTCTACAAAGTTTAGAAAGTCCGGCTGGCATGCTTACAATATCTGGTTACAATGCAACTGTTATGCTAAAGAACAGTCCCTGACACTTTACTATGATCACTATCGCCATCAAGTATCTTTTCAATCAAGACGGCTATAATAAGTCTGTAACGCTTTTTGCCTTCTCTAGTCCATCTCTGGATGTTCTCACACAAACTCTAGTCCATGTCCTGATTTTGTGCCCTCACACGTAACCTTGTCTTCCAGACCTTCTCTTGGTGTTGTACACCCACTTCTTGATCTGTGTATGTGAGGAAGTGTGGATTTGTGGGGTGCATAACAGCGAGAGTTTGTGTAAATGATGTAAGTATGTCAGCAGGATTGGATGTATGTGTTTATGAACGCGCGTGTGTACGTGTGTCTGCCTGCCTGTCTCATGACATGGAAATATGCATTGTTTATGTTTACAACATTCATGTGACAATGTTTTTCCCTATGTGAATGTAACATGCACAATTGATGAACCAAAGGTGAGTGACTAGAAGGGCATAATGTAAGATGGACCTGTGTGCTCAACTTGTGACCCTTTGAACATAAAGTTCGTTATTTCGTCCACTCACATGTAACGTCCTTTCAGCCAGACATTCTTCCAGTCTTCTCTTCATGTTGTCCACCCACATGTAACGTCCTTTCAGCCAGTCTCTTGATGTTGTCCACCCACATTAACATTCTTCCAGTCTTCTCAACATGTTGTCCACCCACATGTAACTCTATTTCAGTTCATCTCCTCATGTTGTCTTCCCACAAGTAATCTTCTTTCAGTCT
This sequence comes from Cepaea hortensis, assembly GCA_963921405.1. Classification (NCBI taxonomy): domain Eukaryota; kingdom Metazoa; phylum Mollusca; class Gastropoda; order Stylommatophora; family Helicidae; genus Cepaea; species Cepaea hortensis. The sequence goes on from OY992876.1 coordinate 83,573,934, forward strand.
ATCTCTTGATGTTGTCCTCCCACATGTAACGTTGTTCAGTTCATCTCTTTGTGTTTTCCACCCACATGTCTTCTTTCAGTCCATCTCGTCATGTTGTCCTCCCACATGTAACTCTGTTTCAGTCCATCTCTTCATTTTGTCCACTCACATGTAACGTTCTCCAGTCCATCTTTTCATGTTGTCCACCCACATGTAACATTCTCCAGTCCATCTCTTCATGTTGACCACCCACATGTAACTCTATTTCAGTCTATCTCTTGATGTTGTCCACCCACATGTAAAGTTCTTTCAGTCTATCTCTTCATGTTGTCCACCCACATGTAACTCTATTTCAGTCTATCTCTTGATGTTGCCCAGCCACATGCAAAGTTCTTTCAGTCTATCTCTTCATGTTGTCCACCCACATGTAACTCTATTTCAGTCCGTCTCTTCATGTTGTCCACCCACATGTTACGTTCTTCCAGTCAGTCCCTTGATGTTAGCAGTCTACAAATAACCTTGTCTTCCAGACTATCTCTTGGTGTTGTTCACACACATGTAACATTGTATTCCTATTACAAGGTGTCTCTCTAATATTTTGTTCCGCATATTATTCCCCCCCCCCCCCAGTTACGTTCAGTAGTTTGCCATTGCTTTCTGAACGACCGGCTCACATACCTCCGCAAGTAACCGGCGCGACGCGATCTGCTGCCAGATCTCGCGCAGCTGTGTTTCGTACATGGGTATACGGGATTACGAACACTTACGAACTTACGAACACTGACATCACGGCACACGGGTGTAATCCATAAGTGCTCCGTTCTACTCCTAACTCAAGCCTGAGTCCGGAGAATCTCAGCTCAGTGCACGAACTCCGTAGCACCGGCGATAATCCTGAAATAGATTTTTAACTCGAAATTTTGCCCCCGGTAGCGCCGTTAGGCTGCTATTTTTCGATGTCCAACTGCCAAGGGTTGTTTTACGTGCGCGACAATACACATGGGTGTCCGATCTCACTACCCAGAGAACAAGGGACATTTTGTTACTAAAGTCCAGTGACTCCCCCGATGGTGTTTCCAACTTGGCGTGGTGGGGGGAAAAGAGTTTCTCAATGACCCTGAGAGCTATGCCGGCGGTAGCGTAGCTACCAGCAGGGCCTCCCAAGCCGGACAGGTCAAAGGGTAGAGAAAGACAAAGAGAAACACCCTGGTCCTCTAGGTTGGGGGTTCAAGCGTAGGGTTAACATCCCCACCTTTGTAAAAACTAGTTTGTTACGAAACAGATAAATAAGCCTCGAATTCGGACTGACTATGCATGGAAGATACTTATAATATAGTAACATATAAAGGCAGGAAATCAGACCCTTTCCAAATAACATCTAACTTGAAACAGGGTGATGCACTATCGCCGCTCCTTTTCAATCTGGTTCTAGAGAAAGTTGTAAGGAAGGCAAAGGAGGAATGTGATATTGGAGGAACATCCAGACTGCTTGGTTATGTAGATGACGTAGATATTATAGGGGAAAATGAACAAAAGACAGTGGAAATATTGACTCACTTAAAGGAAAAAGCTCAACAAATGGGGCTGGTTATCAACCAAGATAAGACATAATATATGGTAATTTCAAGAGAAGGAACGGCTAAAAATAGATAATATGACCATTAAGAGAACGGAAACTTACAAATACCTGGGTACAATCTTCAACTGCTTCAACATAATAAGGTAAGAAATACAAGCTAATAATTAACTCTGGAAATAAGATATACCGTGCACTACAACATTTGCTAAAATCAAATGCGCTATCTCGTAACACCAAGATCACAATATACACAACACTGATTAGACCAATTGTGCTGTATGCATCTCTGAAACCTGGAGCACAACTAAAGGAGACGAAGCCTTGTTACAGACGTTTGAGAACATTCTTAAGACGCATTTTTAGGCCCATTAGGGATACACAAAGTGGAGAGTGGAAAAGAAGAAGCAACAAAGACATTTATGATCTGTTAAGTCCCCGCTAATAACTGGTATCATGAAGGCTAATAGACTGCAATGGCTGGGGCATATAGAAAGAATGGAAGATAATAGGGAAACAAAACTCGCTTACAGTCAGGAAATAAATGACCGTAGACCCCGAGGTAGACCAAGAAGACGGTGGAGAGATAATACATATACATACAGACCTACAAGCACTTGGAATCAGCGACTGGCAAGAGAAGGTCAACCAGAGAGACGAATGGAGACGGCTTGTATCTGCAGCAAATAACATCAAAGGCTCGGAATGCTGAAGAAGAAGAAGAAGAAGAAGAAGAAGAAGAAGTCCAGTGAAAAACTCCCGGCCCTCACCGGGGCTTGAACCCGGGACCTCCAGCACTCGAGGCGGACACCATACCTCGTGACCACTCAGCGCCCCCCCCCCCCCCCCCCCCCCGAAAAAATAAATAAATAAACTAAACGGGATTACGAACAATGTTCTTAAACCTTCACCAGGGAGACCGGCCTCTCTAATATACTGGTAGATATTTGGCAAAGAATACACGTTTTAATTTTCCGGACTGATATGAGACCTCAGTTTTCTGCATGTGAACACCCCCTGCCCCTCCTATCACCACCCGCCCACCCACACGGTTATGACAAGCTGGACCCGTAGGTGGATTGTAACTGGGCCACCTACGTCACCTGGCGGTCATGCTAGTCCCGATCAAGGTCAGGCCTGTGAGTGAGAAACAAAGTGGGATGGATATTCTCTTACTGGCTAGATATGGCTAAATGACCTGTCGGTAAACGAGGTCACGACAAGCCAGGCCAGGCGAGCGGTAACAAATTGAAACTGATGACTTTTCGTGTTAGGGAAGCCAAGGGCATGATACCAGAAACACTCCTGGCCTCTCCCTCGATCTCGGCATAATTTCTGTTCACCCAACCACTTCGCGCTCTCTCTTTCCCTCACTACACACGCACTGATCAATACGTGATTAATAATGGCACACCTCTGAAGTCGGAGTGGTTTCGCCTGATGGCGAGGGACACTGTTAATAGGGAAAGCTAATTCACACGCAAAATTCAGTCCATCACTATTATAAATAGTATGTGAATGGACTACGCTTGAGTTCAAAGCGAGCGAGCGCAAAAAAAAAAAAAAACAACAAAAAAATAACTAATGGCACGAGAATTAGACACATCACTGTTCAATGATGGAATCAAAGGGTGAAACACTGGCTGTTGATTAGTCAATGCTGGAGTCTGGGGGTGAAACACTGACTGTTGACTAGTCTATGCTGGAGTCTGGGGGTGAAACACTGACTGTTGACTAGTCTATGCTGGAGTCTGGGGGTGAAACATTGACTGTTGACTAGTCTATGCTGGAGTCTGGGGGTAAACAATGATGACAGTTTACTAGTGAATGCTGGAGTCAGGAGGTGAAACAATGATGACTGTTCACTAGTGAATGCTGGAGTCAGGAGGTGAAACAATGATGACAGTTCACTAGTGAATGCTGGAGTCAGGAGGTGAAACAATGATGACAGTTCACTAGTGAATGCTGGAGTCAGGAGGTGAAACAATGATGACTGTTCACTAGTGAATGCTGGAGTCAGGAGCTGGGAAAAATAGACAACCTTATAGCACAGCAACAATTCAAGTTCACAGTGACCCAGCAACTGTTCAGCAGCTCCAGGACAGTACTGCTGGAAGTGCTAATCTATTCTCACCCGTTTCCATGAACCAAGTTAATTCTGGAGTCCTTGTGCAGCTCGTATTGCAACTTCTCCATGACTTCCTCCTTGTCCTTCCCATCCGTGAAGTTGACATAGGAGAGCAGGCGGTAACTGAGGATACAACAATGGCCGTGTGAGGTCCATAAGCCGACAATACACAAGACATCAATCTCTACACATCCTGGAAACATGTAACTGTGGACACAACAATGGTCACGTGAGGTCCATAAGCCGACAAGACACAAGACATCAATCTCCACACAGTCTGGCAACATGTAACCGTGGACACAACAATGGTCACGTGAGGTCCATAAGCCGACAAGACACAAGACATCAATCTCCACACAGTCTGGCAACACGGTTTTCGTTGAACTCGAGCGTAGTCCACACACATGGTATTCAGACAAGGGTCAGCATTAACTCTATCTCGCCATCTGTCCAAACTGATGACATTATTTCTGTTCCTTTCCTATCTCCAGCACTAAAGAATGTTCCCGTCGTCTTTGCTCCATGTCTTAAATTCAGGAGGATTCCTCTGCCTACATTTTCTATTGAATTTGTGTTGAGCCATTTGAATACACAATGGTCCATGCTCTACTTGTCTTGAGTAGTTTATGTTTGTCTAATTTTCGTTTCATTCTGAGTGTCCTTGTTCTCAATGTTGGTTCAACCGTGTGATGCCACGATAGGCTATCGGCCGTGTAAGGTACACAATTGGTATTGTTGTTTTGCGTATCCTTTTACAGGACTTAGCTGTCAACAGCAGCATCTTTCAGCTGTCTGTTGATCTCTTGGCAAGATTACGTTCAGTAGTTTGCCATTGCTTTCTGAGCGGCCGGCTCAATATCCGCAAGTCACGAGCGGGGGTCGAACCACCTCAGTTCTCGCTCCGCTGCGAGACTCTGCGTGATAAACGGGATTACAGAGAGAAAGTGTTGTAACCCCACAGCCAGACAATTGGTATTAGCCATGAATAATCAAAGGTGTGTTTTCAACAAGGTGATTCCACGATGGGCTATCAACTATTTGATAAAACAATGCGATATTAACCGCGCGTGCGTTAGAGTAACATTTAGGATGTAAGTTGATTGTGGTATAAGCGCGGTCCCACAAGTATTCAATGCCAGCTCTCGTCGTTCGCTCCGTGAGGGAAGATTGGCCACTCATGTCTCCGTGCACCCCTGTATACACAATGTGATGGTCCTAACACTTCAGATACCCACAATCGATTCCTGCGAAACCAAATGTGTGTTTTAAAATGAACTATGCAGTATCACAGATGGGATATCGACCATGTATGTACATGCATATGTGTGCTACTGGGCTAATATTGTTCTATGTAGTTTAGGGCAGTCTTGTCGTATTTGCCGATGTGGTATATTAAAAAATCTCCTAACATTGACGCTTTAAAAATACAAACCCTAATAGTTACTTTTTAAGTACCATACGTTATGGGAGAAAAACGAGGCTAACTTGACCTGTGTAACGTCATAATTTATTTGGCCTTAGTTTAAAATCCAAGCACCAAGATTGGTCAAAATACCTGGCCAAGACGGGCGCTAGATTAAAACAAAGAGTCAGTCGACATTTTGGTTCAAGAGAAAGGGAACACACGTCAGCCTTCCCCCGCGGGGGAAGGAAGAGTATGCTCAAAATTTTTCACTTTCTGGAGCACTAAGTACGGTGAATATAAACTACTTTTGAATATATAACTATGTTTATTTGATCAGGTACATATATCATTGTGTTTAATTAAGAATTGTTTAAAATTATAAATCAACAATTCATGTAACCGTGGGCCTGATTGATTTTTACTACTGAGCAGCCATTTTATTGCCACGCTGTCAAATTTCTATGCTTACAATTCAAATTCCTATGTTTAAAATTCTTCTATGCATTGTGAAACTACATCTCTAGATCAATGCCTACAAATCTGTAAATATTATATGTACTGTAAAGTACTCAACTCTAAGCACATTTCAAGAACTTTTTCTCCATGCGGTAGCATAATATTGATAACGCATCTTATGAACCATTTCATGTTGGAGAAACTATTTTGCTAATTGCTAATCTGTATCTTGAGCTATCGTACAATTTCAGTACAATCTTCTTGTTTACAGTTTAGTAACCACACAATATGTATGATGGACTTGTAATCCTTTCATAAATTTGCTAGGGAAATGTCATGTGGGATGAATATAATCTCAAGAAGGAAAGAAAGAAAACGCATGACATGCCTTCTTTCATACCGCATCAAGGTGGTAGGCACCTGGAATAATATTATGTTCCGAACACTTATCATGCTGCAGAAGTTAATTTCTGGAAGAAAAAACAAACAAACTGGATACTTCTTACAATAGCAGCAATGGGCGAGATATATATCAGCGTTCACTAACCCCATTGTCCTATACCCAAGTGGGAAGACTGGAAGATACATTTTAATGTTAACCAGTGGGGACATGGTGGTGATGTAAGAAGCTTTGTGTATGTCAGTACCACAAGAAGATAATGTGAATGGTATGGTTGATGGCTGGTCTCCTAATACGGATTACACCTAATGAAAGAAAACGAGGAGTTATGGGAAAAAGGCCTGTCTCAGAGATTCTTGTCATTGTAGGATAGGTGTGATATCAAGATGCTTGGATAGTTAGGAACTCTCACTCATCAAAAAAGTCCCAATAACAACATCAAGATATAATATTGAGTGAGGAGATATCTTACTTGGTGGTTTTTGGATTATAACAAAACCGGATCCTGTGTTAAAAGCCGGAAAGAAGTGATAAATGACAACCTGTCCTACACCTAGTCTGGATCAATACATCAATGGTGACTGCTGCACTTATTAGCTGCCATAGCCAGCAAAAGACATTTCGAAGATGACTGATAACGTTATTGATAAAGTCCTACTTCAGTAGGAATATCCCGGACGGACTTCAGTATCTAAAAATCTATCAAGATAAACAGATATACAGAGTAACCGACACCAGATATCGTCTGCTTTACTTCTAAGAGGTACCGCCTGAAGCATCATCAAACAGCAAAGTCAACGAAACACGGGACAGTCCAGGTTTGAAAAGCTAACAGCAGGAAGAACTCATCTACAGTCTGTTGGATTCCCAGTTTCATATTCAACAATGAATAACCCTTCGAAAGCAGTCCTACTGCAGTAGAATCAACACCCGACCCAAGACCTGAACATCAACGGGAAGACACTGAAAGAGTATGAAATAAGCAAAGTACAACCAAGGTCTTAGACCTGAATGCCAACTGAATACCAACTGAATACTAACTCAAAGACACTGAAAGAAAGTAGTGGAGTCAAGGTGTATACATACACAGCAGAAAGAATCATTCAACAGTCTGCGACTCCCAAATGTGTGCTGGATTTATTCTTCGTAAATTCTTTGCCTGCAGCAGACCAATCCTGGATATAATTCCAGATGCTACCAGCTAAGTTGCCCAACACTGTATGTTCCTGCGAATGAAATGGATTTATCTACGTATGACTCTATGCTGGTCCCATGTCGGCCTGATTTTCTATCACCAAGGGTGGAATGGTCAATAGACTGGAGACAGGGTGTGAACTATCTTGTACCACAAGTCAAGATTCTGATATAAGAAGCAGAGCAGCTGAACGGTCGTCAAATTTTTCATCTATGTGATGATGTAGGGAATTACCCTTTTGCCAAGTCTTAAGATGGAACTCCTGAAAAATTAGACTGACTTAGGCCTCGATTTCAATAAGATACCGCCCATTAGCACAAGAGTGTATGTGAAAATTCTATTCTGGATTATGTGTAAATTCTATTTCGGATTATACTATTCTCTGGAGGAAATACTCTGTGGATATTGTAAGAGCAGAACACAGTGAGTGAGTAAAATCCCGGTTCCCGGATAAGGACATTATCTGCTAAGCATTGAAGAGGAATAATGAACAGTACACCAGGACAATACAGGAAAACATAATTTAATTAATCAGTTTAATATTATGTATGGAATGTATATTTTGGGTTGAGTATTCTGACATCATCTCATTAATTTTTTTTTTTTTTTATATGAGAAGTGTAAATGGTGTTGGAAACAAATAGTTTTATATGTTTGGTTTTTCTGAACTCAGACCATTGTATTTTTACATCTGTACATTTTTCAATGGTAGTAGAACCAAATAATGATTGTTGTTTTGGTTCAGTATACGAATATGACTGTATTGTTTTTGGGACAATGGGGTTATCACAGTGTGCTGTGTTTATGATATTGCATATCATCCCATGCCTGTTCCTGAAATTCAGTAAGGCCATTACACGAATCTAAATGTCTTATCAGATCTTGATTTAATGCCTGATCTGTTTGACAACATGTTGATGTTTACGCCAAGTATTTGTTGATGTTTGTTCAACAGTGGTTGTTATATATGTTGTAAACAATCAATGACCTCTAACACTGTACACAAATTAGCAGGTGATATTAGTGGGAATGGAAACATACACATAAATACAATTATACAAAGGAGGGAAGTATTTTTCCTCTTGTGTTTATGGTAGAATTCCATGATCACCTCAAGTGGTGAAATAAGTGAGAATAAAAAATAATACCCTAGACACAAAACAAGCAAATAATTCTCATATATTAAAATCCACATCCCACAGCCGATAACACGGCACTGCAGTCTATATGGGAATATTATCGACTTTATATAGACTATGTGATATAAACAATGTGATATCATCGATGTGATATAGACTATGGGATATAAACAATATGAGATCATCGGTGTGATATAGACTATGTGATATAAACAATGTGATATCACCGATGTGATATAGACTATGGGATGTAAACAATATGAGATCATCGGTGTGATATAGACTGTGATATAAACAATATGATATCATCGATGTGATATAGACTATGTGATACAAAAATTATGATATCATCGACGTGATTTAGACTATGTGATATAAACAATGTGATATCATCGATGTGATATAGACTATGGAATGTAAACAATATGAGATCATCGGTGTGATATAGACTGTGATATAAACAATATGATATCATCGACGTGATATAGACTATGTGATACAAAAATTATGATATCATCGACGTGATATAGACTATGTGATATAAACAATGTGATATCATCGACGTAATGAACTCCATGTGATACAGCATGTGATATAAACAATGGAACTTCATGTGATACAGCAAATGTGATATAAACAATAGTATGTGATAGTCGTGACATAGACTATAGGATATAAACAATGTGTATGGACCATGTGACATTGACCATGTACTCACGAGAAAGTCTCCACGCCATATACGCTGACATTCTGCTTCCGGCGAAACTCATCAACCTTGACCCTGATGGAGGCGATCTCGTCCAGACAGCCGTAGGAGAGCGTGCACAAGAAGGAGAAGTCTGACCAGGAGAACATCTTCAGGAAGGCGAAGACCACGTCCATCATCTGCCCCATAGTGGGAGCAAGTTGTAGGGACAGGGCCGGCTGTTGGGGTGTGCGTGGTTGTGGGGTACACATTGGTATTAATGAACTGCTGGAAACATGAAACGGCTGGGCACTGCCCACTTGCAGCTGTTACTTCACATACTCTGCCCACCTACATACTTACATACTTACCTACTTACATACCTGCCCACTTACATACTTACCTACTTACATACCTACCCACTTAATACTTACCTACTTACATACCTGCCCTCCTACATACTTACCTACTTACATACCTGCCCACCTACATACTTACCTATTTACATACCTGCCCACCTACATACTTACCTACCTACATACCTGCCCTCCTACATACTTACCTACTTACATACCTGCCAACCTACATACTTACCTACCTACATACCTGCCCACCTACATACTTACCTACCTATCAATAAAGACACCATTTGCAACGAGAAAAAGAGTGTTGAGGTGCTACATGGAACATATGCTTTTGCATAGATGTGAAGCGTGAACAATAATCAAACATGATGGAAAAACATCTGATGGCTATAGAAATGTGGTTCCTGAGGAAAATGCAAAGAATACCATGGACAGACAGAACAACCAATGACCAAGTCCTACAAGAAACAAATGAAAACCGTAAACTGATTAGAGACATTAGACGTAGACAGTCACAGTGTTTTGGTCACGTTATGAGAAGAAATAAATTGGAGAACTTGGTGACAACTGGCAAGATCAAGGGGAAGAGAACAAGGGGAAGACCGAGAAGTAAATACCTGGATGGCTTGGCCACGTGGCATGGTCGAGGCAAGAACACTGAGCTGATCTACGACTCTGGTGATCGAGTGAGATGGCGAAACATGACATCCCCCGCTTATCGGCATGGCACATGATGATCATGATGACCTACATATGTACCTACCACCAATACCAAGCCAGTCGCATTAGTTCAGTTGCAAGCTGCTCGCCTACACACCTGGTGGTTATGTGTTCAAACTATTTTCACTGATCTGTTGTCCCAGGTCGATCCATCTTAAACATTGGTACCACAAAACATTCTGGCAGGCAAACACGCCCGGTGTGATCCTGGCGACGTCATCCATCCAGATCCCGTTGGTAAAAGACAACATGGGTGTGCCAGCATACACTCAGTTCATAAATAAACATACGTAGTATTGTTTAGAGCTCATAGAAGGGGAAGAAGAAAGTAGAGATTAGAGGACGCACTAGACAACATACAATTTGAACGCTGTAGTTACCGACAGGGATTCGAACCTGCCACCTCTAAATGACGATGACGCCTCGCTGCAGGAACAAATGTACTTCGATGCATGACCAACTAGACAAACCTAAAAAAGGTGTCTTCATGAGCCAAGTCTATCATACAGATCAATCTATAACTATGGAATGCGGACAGAATTCGCATTAAACCATTGCGATAGCACCATAGGTCTCATACTTTTATACTTTTTTGTAGGTTCATGTGTATGATAGACCTGGCTAATGAAGATTAATTGAATGTTATGTTTAATTGATTAATGAATGTTAATTGCGTGCAATCACGTAATCCCTCGCCGTGATTCTCTGAACACTAGCGACACAGGTCCGTGGTCACGGCCTATGTTGAGCTGTAATCGATTTCTGCCCCACTCTGTCACTTTATTTATTTACTTTCTATATATGTATTAACTCCTGCCCGACCTATATTTGTGTCATGGCACTCGTTACCACCAGATGTCATGCACACACTTCTACTACCAGATGTCATGCCCACACTTCTACCGTCAGATGTCATGCCCACATTTCTACTACCAGATGTCATGCCCACACTTCTACTACCAGATGTCATGCACCCATTTCTACTACCAGATGTCATGCACACATGTAAATGTCACCCAATGATGTATTCATCATATGAACTGACAAGTAAAAGCTCAGACTCACAGACAGACACAAGAAACCTACCCTTGAGTTTGGCGAGAACTGGGTGTCGTAGGAGATGATTGGCAGTCCGAGAGATTCTAGCATCTTGGGCAGGTACCTCACTGAAGGCCATATGAGTACAACAGGTCAACAATGACAGTGCGACAGGTCAAAGATGACGGTACAACAGGTCACAGATGACGGTACAACAGTTCAAACATTTTTAGCATAAGAGATCAAAGATAAAGTAACAGAGCAATGATAACAGGTACAATAGATCAATGTTAAACGGTTCAGTAATGACATCTTCAACAGTCATAATATAATAGGTACAACAGTTCAATAATGGCAGGTACAACAGTTCAATAATGGCAGGTACAACAGTTCAATAATGGCAGGTACAACAGTTCAATAATGGCAGGTACAACAGTTCAATAATGGCAGGTACAACAGTTAAGAAATAACAGGTATAAGACCACGATGTTAATAGGCACAAGCGATAACAGGTACAAGTGTTTAACAACGACAGGTACAAAAAAGTTAATGATAACAGGTACAAGTGTTTAATAGTGACAGGTACAATAAGTGAATAATGACAAGTACAACAACTAACATGTATAAGACATCAATATTAATAGGTACAACAGGCACTAGCGATAACAGGTACAAGTGTTAAACAGTGACAAGTACAATAAGTCAATAATGACAGGTATAAACAGTTTATGATAACAGGTACAAGTGTTCAATAATGATAAGTATAACAAGTAAATGGTAACAGGTACATGCATTTAATAATGACAGGTACAATACGTTAATGATAACAGGTGCAAGTTTTAAATGGCAAATACATTAAGCTAATGGTAATAGGTACACGTGTTCAATGACAGGTACAATAAGTTAATGATAACAGGTACAAGTGTTCAATGACAGGTACAATAAGTTTATGATAACAGGTACAATTGTTCAATGACAGGTACAATTTAATAATAACAGGTGCAAGTGTTCAATAACAGGTACAATAAGTTAATGATAACAGGCACAAGTGTTCAATGACAAGTACAAAAAGTCAATAACTGTCAGGGGTCGCTAGGACATTGTGACTGGTCGTCAGAATGACTGTCGATTGCTGGCAAGTAGGACTCAGTTATAGACGTTCCGACCTCTTCTCTTGCTTGTGTCGTGTGCACATGGTCACTGTGAGTAGGGCAGTGGTCGCCTCTTTTACGTCCTTGCTGTTAAACTCCAGGACATGCATTATTGTTTTGTGAGACACGATTATGGTTTACACTGTTATGGCTCTCACAGTGATATAAATGGAACCTACCCTTAGAAAGTATGGAGCCAACTTGTAGACAGTGATATGAATGGAGCCAACCTGAAGACAGTGATATGAATGGAGCCAACCTGTAGACAGTGATATGAATGGAGCCAACCTGCAGACAGTGATATGAATGGAGCCAACCTGTAGACAGTGATATGAATGGAGCCAACCTGTAGACAGTGATATGAATGGAGCCAACCTGTAGACAGTGATATGAATGGAGCCAACCTGTAGACAGTGATATGAATGGAGCCAACCTGTAGACAGTGATATGAATGGAGCCAACCTGTAGACAGTGATATGAATGGAGCCAACTTGTAGACAGTGATATGAATGGAGCCAACCTGTAGACAGTGATATGAATGGAGCCAACCTGTAGACAGTGATATGAATGGAGCCAACTTGTAGACAGTGATATGAATGGAGCCAACCTGTAGACAGTGATATGAATGGAGCCAACTTGTAGACAGTGATATGAATGGAGCCAACTTGTAGACAGTGATATGAATGGAGCCAACCTGTAGACAGTGATATGAATGGAGCCAACCTGTAGACAGTGATATGAATGGAGCCAACCTGTAGACAGTGATATGAATGGAGCCAACCTGTAGACAGTGATATGAATGGAGCCAACATGTAGACAGTGATATGAATGGAGCCAACCTGTAGACAGTGATATGAATGGAGCCAACATGTAGACAGTGATATGAATGGAGCCAACCTGTAGACAGTGATATGAATGGAGCCAACCTGTAGACAGTGATATGAATGGAGCCAACCTGTAGACAGTGATATGAATGGAGCCAACCTGTAGACAGTGATATGAATGAAGCCAACTTGTAGACAGTGATATGAATGGAGCCAACCTGTAGACAGTGATATGAATGGAGTCAACCAGTACACCGTGATATGAATGAAGCCAACTTGTAGACAGTGATATGAATGGAGCCAACCTGTAGACAGTGATATGAATGGAGCCAACTTGTAGACAGTGATATGAATGGAGCCAACTTGTAGACAGTGATATGAATGGAGCCAACCTGTAGACAGTGATATGAATGGAGCCAACCTGTAGACAGTGATATGAATAGACAGTGATATGAATGGAGCCAACCTGTAGACAGTGATATGAATGGAGCCAACTTGTAGACAGTGATATGAATGGAGCCAACTTGTAGACAGTGATATGAATGGAGCCAACTTGTAGACAGTGATATGAATGGAGCCAACCTGTAGACAGTGATATGAATGGAGCCAACTTGTAGACAGTGATATGAATGGAGCCAACTTGTAGACAGTGATATGAATGGAGCCAACCTGTAGACAGTGATATGAATGGAGTCAACCAGTACACCGTGATATGAATGAAGCCAACTTGTAGACAGTATGGAGTCAACCAGTAGACCGTGATATGAATGGAGCCAACCTGTAGACAGTGATATGAATGGAGCCAACCTGTAGACAGTGATATGAATGAAGCCAACTTGTAGACAGTATGGAGTCAACCAGTAGACCGTGATATGAATGAAGCCAACTTGTAGACAGTGATATGAATGAAGCCAACTTGTAGACAGTGATATGAATGGAGCCAACCTGTAGACAGTGATATGAATGGAGTCAACCAGTACACCGTGATATGAATGAAGCCAACTTGTAGACAGTGATATGAATGGAGCCAACCAGTACACCGTGATATGAATGAAGCCAACTTGTAGACAGTGATATGAATGGAGCCAACCTGTAGACAGTGATATGAATGGAGTCAACCAGTACACCGTGATATGAATGAAGCCAACTTGTAGACAGTGATATGAATGGAGCCAACCTGTAGACAGTGATATGAATGGAGCCAACTTGTAGACAGTGATATGAATGGAGCCAACCAGTACACCGTGATATGAATGAAGCCAACTTGTAGACAGTGATATGAATGGAGCCAACCTGTAGACAGTGATATGAATGGAGTCAACCAGTACACCGTGATATGAATGAAGCCAACTTGTAGACAGTGATATGAATGGAGCCAACTTGTAGACAGTGATATGAATGGAGCCAACCTGTAGACAGTGATATGAATGGAGCCAACCTGTAGACAGTGATATGAATGGAGTCAACCAGTACACCGTGATATGAATGGAGCCAACTTGTAGACAGTGATATGAATGGAGCCAACTTGTAGACAGTATGGAGTCAACCAGTAGACCGTGATATGAATGGAGCCAACTTGTAGACAGTGATATGAATGGAGCCAACCTGTAGACAGTGATATGAATGGAGCCAACCTGTAGACAGTGATATGAATGGAGCCAACTTGTAGACAGTGATATGAATGGAGCCAACTTATAGACAGTGATATGAATGGAGCCAACCTGTAGACAGTATGGAGCCAACCTGTAGACAGTGATATGAATGGAGCCAACCTGTAGACAGTGATATGAATGGAGCCAACTTGTAGACAGTGATATGAATGGAGCCAACCTGTAGACAGTGATATGAATGGAGCCAACTTGTAGACAGTGATATGAATGGAGCCAACCTGTAGACAGTATGGAGCCAACCTGTAGACAGTGATATGAATGGAGCCAACCTGTAGACAGTGATATGAATGGAGCCAACCTGTAGACAGTGATATGAATGGAGCCAACCTGTAGACAGTGATATGAATGGAGCCAACCTGTAGACAGTGATATGAATGGAGCCAACCTGTAGACAGTGATATGAATGGAATCAACCAGTACACCGTGATATGAATGGAGCCAACTTGTAGACAGTGATATGAATGGAGCCAACTTGTAGACAGTGATATGAATGGAGCCAACCTGTAGACAGTATGGAGCCAACTTGTAGACAGTATGGAGCCAACTTGTAGACAGTGATATGAATGGAGCCAACCTGTAGACAGTATGGAGCCAACTTGTAGACAGTATGGAGCCAACTTGTAGACAGTGATATGAATGGAGCCAACCTGTAGACAGTATGGAGCCAACCTGTAGACAGTATGGAGCCAACTTGTAGACAGTGATATGAATGGAGCCAACCTGTAGACAGTATGGAGCCAACTTGTAGACAGTGATATGAATGGAGCCAACCTGTAGACAGTGATATGAATGGAGCCAACTTGTAGACAGTGATATGAATGGAGCCAACCTGTAGACAGTGATATGAATGGAGTCAACCAGTACACCGTGATATGAATGGAGCCAACTTGTAGACAGTGATATGAATGGAGCCAACTTGTAGACAGTATGGAGTCAACCAGTAGACCGTGATATGAATGGAGCCAACTTGTAGACAGTGATATGAATGGAGTCAACCTGTAGACAGTGATATGAATGGAGTCAACCTGTAGACAGTGATATGAATGGAGTCAACCAGTACACCGTGATATAAATGGAGCCAACTTGTAGACAGTGATATGAATGGAGCCAACCTGTAGACAGTGATATGAATGGAGCCAACCTGTAGACAGTGATATGAATGGAGCCAACCTGTAGACAGTGATATGAATGGAGCCAACCTGTAGACAGTGATATGAATGGAGCCAACATGTAGACAGTGATATAAATGGAGCCAACCTGTAGACAGTATGGAGTCAACCAGTAGACCGTGATATGAATGGAGCCAACTTGTAGACAGTGATATGAATGGAGCCAACTTGTAGACAGTGATATGAATGGAGCCAACCTGTAGACAGTGATATGAATGGAGTCAACCTGTAGACAGTATGGAGTCAACCAGTAGACCGTGATATGAATGGAGCCAACTTGTAGACAGTGATATGAATGGAGCCAACCAGTAGACAGTGATATGAATGGAGCCAACCTGTAGACAGTGATATGAATGGAGTCAACCTGTAGACAGTGATATGAATGGAGTCAACCAGTACACCGTGATATGAATGGAGCCAACATGTAGACAGTGATATGAATGGAGCCAACCTGTAGACAGTGATATGAATGGAGCCAACTTGTAGACAGTGATATGAATGGAGCCAACTTGTAGACAGTGATATGAATGGAGCCAACCTGTAGACAGTGATATGAATGGAGCCAACCTGTAGACAGTGATATGAATGGAGCCAACTTGTAGACAGTGATATGAATGGAGCCAACCTGTAGACAGTGATATGAATGGAGCCAACCTGTAGACAGTGATATGAATGGAGCCAACCTGTAGACAGTGATATGAATGGAGCCAACTTGTAGACAGTGATATGAATGGAGCCAACCTGTAGACAGTGATATGAATGGAGCCAACCTGTAGACAGTGATATGAATGGAGCCAACTTGTAGACAGTGATATGAATGGAGCCAACCTGTAGACAGTGATAAGAATGGAGCCAACCTGTAGACAGTGATATGAATGGAGCCAACATGTAGACAGTGATATGAATGGAGCCAACCTGTAGACAGTATGGAGTCAACCAGTAGACCGTGATATGAATGGAGCCAACTTGTAGACAGTGATATAAATGGAGCCAACCTGTAGACAGTGATATGAATGGAGCCAACTTGTAGACAGTGATATGAATGGAGCCAACCTGTAGACAGTGATATGAATGAAGCCAACATGTAGACAGTATGGAGCCAACTTGTAGATAGTGATATGAATGGAGCCAACCTGTAGACAGAGATATGAATGAAGTCAACCTGTAGACAGTGATATGAATGGGGCCAACCTGTAGACAGTATGGAGCCAACTTGTAGACAGTGATATGAATGAAGCCAACCTGTAGACAGTGATATGAATGAAGCCAACCTGTAGACAGTGATAAGAATGGAGCCAAATTGTAGACAGTATGGAGCCAACTTGTAGACAGTGATATGAATGGAGCCAACCTGTAGACAGTGATATGAATGGAGCCAACCTGTACACAGTATGGAGCCAACCTGTAGACAGTGATATGAATGAAGCCAACCTGTAGACAGTGATATGAATGGAGCCAACCTGTAGACAGAGATATGAATGAAGTCAACCTGTAGACAGTGATATGAATGAAGTCAACCTGTAGACAGTGATATGAATGGAGCCAACCTGTAGACAGTATGGAGCCAACATGTAGACAGTGATATGAATGAAGCCAACCTGTAGACAGTGATATGAATGAAGCCAACCTGTAGACAGTGATATGAATGAAGCCAACCTGTAGACAGTATGGAGCCAACATGTAGACAGTGATATGAATGAAGCCAACCTGTAGACAGTGATATGAATGAAGCCAACCTGTAGACAGTGATATGAATGAAGCCAACCTGTAGACAGTATGGAGCCAACATGTAGACAGTGATATGAATGGAGCCAACCTGTAGACAGTGATATGAAGGGAGCCAGCCTGTAGACAGTATGGAGCCAACATGTAGACAGTGATATGAATGAAGCCAACCTGTAGACAGTATGGAGCCAACATGTAGACAGTGATATGAATGAAGCCAACCTGTAGACAGTATGGAGCCAACATGTAGACAGTGATATGAATGAAGCCAACCTGTAGACAGTATGGAGCCAACATGTAGACAGTATGGAGCCAACATGTAGACAGTATGGAGCCAACATGTAGACAGTATGGAGCCAACATGTAGACAGTATGGAGCCAACATGTAGACAGTATGAAGCCAACATGTAGACAGTATGAAGCCAACATGTAGACAGTATGGAGCCAACATGTAGACAGTGATATGAATGGAGTCAACCAGTACACCGTGATATAAATGGAGCCAACCTGTAGACAGTGATATGAATGGAGCCAACCTGTAGACAGTGATATGAATGGAACCAACCTGTAGACCGTGATATGAATGGAGCCAATTTGTAGACAGTGATATAAATGGAGCCAACCTGTAGACAGTGATATGAATGGAACCAACCTATAGACAGTGATATGAATGGAACCAACCTGTAGACAGTGATATAAATAGAGTCTACCTGTAGACAGTGATATAAATGGAGCCAACCTATAGACAGTGATATGAATGGAGTCTACCTGTAGACAATGATATAAATTGAGTTTACCTGTAGACAGTGATATAAATGGAGTCTACATGTAGACAATGATATAAATTGAGTTTACCTGTAGACAGTGATATAAATGGAGTCTACCTGTAGACAGTATAGAGCCAGCCTGTAGACAGTGATATAAATAGAGTCTACCTGTAGACAGTGATATGAATGGAGTCTACCTGTAGACAGTGATATGAATGGAGTCTACCTGTAGACAGTATGGAGCCAGCCTGTAGACAGTGATATAAATACAGTCTACCTGTAGATAGTGATATGAATGAAGTCTACCTGTAGAAAGTATGGAGTCAACCTGTAGATAGTGATATGAATGGAACCAGCCTGTAGACAGTGATATAAATTGAGTTTACCTGTAGACAGTGATATGAATGGAGTCAGCCTGGAGACAATGACATGAATGGAGCCAACCTGCAGACGAACAAAGCCTAGTTATAGACAGTGAGTTGATAAAACAAGTCTACCTCTAGACAATCAGTTGACGAACTACGCCTACTTGTAGACATTAAGTTGACGAATCAAGCTTACCTGTAGACAGTTAGTTGACGAACCAAGCCTACACGTTGACCGTGAGTTAATTAACTAAGACGATCTGTAAACATTAAGTTGACGAACCAAGCCTACCTGTATACGATACATTGGCAAAGCAAGCCTACCTGTAGATGGAGAGTAGCGCTGCAGACCGAGGTGGTTGTTGAGATAAAAGATGGTGATGGTGTTGTGTGGGAAGATGGTCTCACACATCATGTCCAGTAGCTCCTTGGGGGAGTACTCCGACCGGCTGTAGGAGGTGGAGATGTCAAACAATGTCGGCACAAGTCTGCAACAGACAGAGGCTTCAGTCTACCATTGGTTAGCATCAACACCCACACTTTGTTAATATCAACACCTACAGTTTGTGAGCATCAACACCCACACTTTGTTAGTATCACCACCCACACTTTGTTAATATCAACACCCACACTTTGTTAATATCAACATCCACACTTTGTTAATATCAACACCCACACTTTATTAATATCAACACCCACACTTCGTTAGCATAAACACCAACAGTTTGTGAGCATCAACACCCACACTTTGTTATAATCAACACCCACACTTTGTTAGCATCACCACCCACACTTTGTTAGTATCAACACCCACACTTTGTTAGTATCAACACCCACACTTTGTTAATATCAACACCCACACTTTGTTAATATCAACATCCACACTTTGTTAATATCAACATCCACACTTTGTTAGTCTCAACACCCACACTTTGTTAGTGTCAACACCCACACTTTGTTAATATCAACACCCACACTTTGTTAATATCAACACCCACACATTGTTAGTGTCAGTACCCACACTTTGTTAGTATCAACACCCACACTTTGTTAGTGTCAACACCCACACATTGTTAGTATCAACACCCACACATTGTTAGTGTCAACACCCACACTTTGTTAGTGTCAACACCCACACATTGTTAGTGTCAACACCCACACTTTGTTAATATCAACACCCACACATTGTTAGTGTCAACACCCACACTTTGTTAATATCAACACCCACACATTGTTAGTGTCAACACCCACACTTTGTTAATATCAACACCCACACTTTGTTAGTATCAACACCCACACTTTATTAGTATCAACACCCACACTTTGTTAGTGTCAGTACCCACACTTTGTTAGCATCAACACCCACACTTTGTTAGTATCAACACCCACACTTTGTTAATATCAACACCCACACATTGTTAGTGTCAGTACCCACACTTTGTTAGTATCAACACCCACACTTTGTTAATATCAACACCCACACATTGTTAGTGTCAGTACCCACACTTTGTTAGTATCAACACCCACACTTTGTTAGTGTCAACACCCACACATTGTTAGTATCAACACCCACACATTGTTAGTGTCAACACCCACACTTTGTTAGTGTCAACACCCACACATTGTTAGTATCAACACCCACACTTTGTTAGTATCAACACCCACACATTGTTAGTGTCAACACCCACACTTTGCTAATATCAACACCCACACTTTGTTAATATCAACACACGCACATTGTTAATATCAACACCCACACTTTGTTAATATCAACACCCACACTTTGTTAGCTTCAACACCCACACTTTGTTAGTGTCAACACCCACACTTTCTTAGTATCAACACCCACACTTTGTTAGTGTCAACACCCACACATTGTTAGTGTCAGCACCCACACTTTGTTAATATCAACACCCACACTTTGTTAGTGTCAACACCCACACTTTGCTAATGTCAACACCCACACTTTGTTAATATCAACACCCACACTTTGTTAATATCAACACCCACACTTTGTTAATATCAACACCCACACTTTGTTAATATCAACACCCACACTTTGTTAATGTCAACACCCACACTTTGTTAATGTCAACACCCACACCTTGTTAATATCAACACCCACACTTTGTTAATGTCAACACCGACACTTTGTTAATATCAACATCCACACTTTGCTAATGTCAACACCCACACTTTGTTAATATCAACATCCACACTTTGTTAATATCAACATCCACACTTTGTTAATATCAACACTCACACTTTGTTAATATCAACACCCACACCTTGTTAATATCAACATCCACACTTTGCTAATGTCAACACCCACACTTTGTTAATATCAACACCCACACTTTGTTAGTGTCAACACCCATACTTCGTTAGTGTCAACACCCACACTTTGTTAGTGTCAACACCCACACTTTGTTAATATCAACACGCACACTTTGTTAGTGTCAACACCCACACTTTGTTAGCTTCAACACCCACACTTTGTTAATATCAACACCCACACTTTGTTAGTGTCAACACCCACACTTTGTTAATATCAACACCCACACTTTGTTAGTGTCAACACTCACACTTTGTTAATATCAACACCCACACTTTGTTAATATCAACACCCACACTTTGTTAATATCAACACCCACACTTTGATAGTATCAACACTCACACTTTGATAGTATCAACACCCACACTTTGATAGTATCAACACCCACACTTTGATAGTATCAACACCCACACGTTGTTAATATCAACACAATGATAAACCTTCTCCCCTTAAAAAGTCGCTTAAAATTCGACAGGATCGACTTCATTGCACCTCATTTTATCCCATATGGCTCGGTCTCTTTCCGCAGCGCGGAAAGCGTCGCACAAAGCATGAACTCCGTAGCTCTAGCGACGACCCACAGGAGTCTCCGAAAAAATTCACTCGTGAACCGAAGGACGCGGCCCGGAATCGAACCCACAACCTTCGGAGCCCGAGTCAAACGGCTTGACCACTTCGCCACGGAGCTTTCCTTAGTCAACACAATGATAAACCTTCTCCCCTAGTCAACACAATGATAAACCTTCTCCCATATCCAATACAATGATAAACCTTCTCCCCTAGCCAACACAATGATAAACCTTCTAGTCAACATAATGATAAACCTCTCCCTAGCCAACACAATGATAAACCTTCTAGTCAACATAATGATAAACCTCTCCCTAGCCAACACAATGATAAACCTTCTCCCCTAGTCAAGACAATGATAAAACATCTCCCCTAGTCAACATAATGATAAACCTTCTCCCCTAGTCAACATAATGATAAAACATCTCCCATAGTCAACATAATGATAAACCTTCTCCCCTAGTCAACACAATGATAAACCTTCTCCGCTACCCAACACAATGATAAACCTTCTCTCCTAGTCAACACAATGATAAACATTCTCCCCCTACCCAACACAAAAATAAACCTTCTCCCATACCCAACACAAAAATAAACCTTCTCCTATACCTAACACAAAGATAAACCTTCTCCCCAACCCAACACAATGATAAACCTCCTGCCATAGCCGACAGTATGATACACCTGCTCTGCTAGCGGACAGCATGA
Source organism: Cepaea hortensis (assembly GCA_963921405.1). Classification (NCBI taxonomy): domain Eukaryota; kingdom Metazoa; phylum Mollusca; class Gastropoda; order Stylommatophora; family Helicidae; genus Cepaea; species Cepaea hortensis. The sequence continues at coordinate 83,596,301 of OY992876.1, forward strand.
TAAACCTTTTCTCCTAGCCGACAGCATAATAAACCGTCTCTCCTAGCCAACAGCATGATTACACCTTCTCCCCCAACCAACAGCATGAGAACATTCAGCGCCTCCTCCCCCAGCCAAATGTCATCGTCAAACGGTTCATCTCATTACTTCGCCACATGTGTTGTCCTCACAAAGATCATCTGTGGTAACTCGATGCTGCGACCGTTAACGTTAACTAACTCGGTGAAATTTGTGTCGATGAGGATTGATTGTGTCCCTTGAGTCCTAAAATTGGCTACTACAATAAATCAATACCGCCCGCCCAAAGTCTCGACAAGAATTCCGCACAGAATCAAGTGAAGGATATTTAACAGCCAGCTAGGGCCTTGTATGTGTTTATGCATTCCTGAATTTTATGTACGTTTCTTTAATCAGTTTGCAATCCGTATCGCTGTGCACTGGTAGTCGCAATGGATTCATTAAATATCCGCCAAAGGTTCTTTAATCCAAACAGCCGCTTGCCTGTCGGCTCGGCGATCGTGTGTTCGCATCCTATTTGAGACGGGTATTTTCTGACCTGCCGGTCTCTCTGGCTGGGGGTTACAACACTTTCTCCGTAATCCCGTTTGTCACGCAGTCTCGTAGCGGGAGCGAGCTGGGAGCGGTTCGTCCCCCGCTGGTGACTTGCGGGACACTGAGCCGGTCGCTCAGAAAGCAATGGCAAACTACTGAGCGTAATCTTGCCAAGAAATCAACAGACAGCTGAAAGATGCTGCTGTTGACAGCGATGTCATGTAAAAGGATATGCGAATAAAATTATTTTTTTTTCTGACCTGACATTGTCTCCCATAGCCACCCAGACTAAAGCAACAGGACATATCCTGGGAAATAAACGCCGCCGGCCAATGGAGTGTGGACTGGTGTAACAATACGTGGCTAGTAGAGTATACTCACAGGGCCCCAAGTGATCTGTGATGTGATCTGTGATGTGATCTGTGATGTGATCTGTACTGGAATCACCAGCACATGCCAGCCGCGTCTCCTCTCAGTATGCATATACCTAGGGTTACACAACCGCCTGCCAGCGGCGCCTGGTCTCAGTGTGCACATACCTAGGGTTACACAACCGCCTGCCAGCGGCGCCTGGTCTCAGTGTGCACATACCTAGGGTTACACAACCGCCTGCCAGCCGTGCCTGATCTCAGTGTGCACATACCTAGGGTTACACAACCGCCTGATCTCAGTGTGCACATACCTAGGGTTACACAACCGCCTGATCTCAGTGTGCACATACCTAGGGTTACACAACCGCCTGATCTCAGTGTGCACATACCTAAGGTTACACAACCGCATGATCTCAAGTGTGCACATACCTAGGATTACACAACCGCCTGCCAGCCACGCCTGGTCGCAGTGTGCACATACCCAGGGTTACGCAAGAAGCTACAGGGCCAGAAGATCGACTTCATCCCACACAGCTCGGTTCCTCTGCCCGGAGCAGTTCACCGCCAGCCGACAGCGCCGCACAGAAAACGACTCTAGCTCTGCCGACGACTCCCAGGAATATCCGAAAACTGTACACTGGCGATTGGAATGAAGGAGTGCGGAAGCGAACCCGGACCTTCTGAGCAGCTGAATCACTTCGTCACGGAGATGTACCTGGGACAACAGCCATGTTGACATATTTGGGTGCGAGCTACCAACAGACAGACATCACAGACACATGTCAATGGTCGTCTACACCACACACTATCTTCTAGGTTAGCAACAAACCCAAATACCGGTATATGTTATTACATACATCGACGAAGATGTTGACAGACAGACAGAAAGGCAGGCGGACGAACAGGCAATCTGACAGACAGATAGACCGAGGGACGAGTGGACAGACAGGCAGGCGAACGAACAGACAGACAAATAGACACAGATCTCACCTGTAATGAGACAAGGTGACATGTCTGTTTCGCCCTAGGAACGGCTCTGTGATAGCCAGTCTGAAGGATGCCGTGGTCATGGGAAAGATGGCGTGCAAACCCACCTTGATGGGTCCTGGGTCCGGCTGTACTAGACTGATGTACATGCCGCTCAGCAGTAACAGCGCCTGGCTCCAAGAAAGGATACCGATTCAGATAAGTACCCTTAATATTGTCATGTAGTATGTTTCATGTAGTTTTGTGTCGGTTTTGTTTTGTTTGTTATGTGCTGACGAAGGCTTTGGCCGCAACGTCCAATTTGTTTCTTGTAATCGTGTTTCAGTAAAGCTCATAATCTACTTTTCGTTTTCTGGTGATTCATTCACTGCCTGGAGCAGAGAAACATGTCACTAGATACATCCATGAGTGGATACACATATGGCTGGAGACATCTATGGCTAGGCACATCTATGGTTGGACACATCTATGAGATTACTATAGAGTACTGTGTGGATAGATTACTATATGGATAGTCTACTGTATGGGTAGATTTCTGTGTGGATAGATTACAACATGGATAAATTACTGTGTTGACAGATTACTGTGTGGATAGATTACTATGTTGATAGTCTACTGTGTGGATAGATTACTGTGTGGTTAGTTTATTGTGTGGATAGATTACTGTGTGGATTGAAGTACTGTGTGGATAGATTACCGTGTAGACAGATCACTGTATGGATAGTCTACTATGTGGATAGATTACTGTGTGAATAGATTACTGTGTGGATAGATTACTGTGTGGTTAGTACTAATGTGTGGATATATTACAGTGTGAATAAATTACTGTGTGGATAGTCTACTGTATGGATAGTTTATTGTGTGGATAGTCTACTGTGTGGATAGATTACTGTGTGGATATATTACTGTGTGGATAGATTACTGTGTGGATAGATTACTGTGTGGATAGATTACTGTGTGGATTGAAGTACTGTGTGGATTGAAGTACTGTGTGGATTGAAGTATGAGTAGAAGTAATGTGTGGATAGAAGCTCTGTGTGGGTAGATGCACTGTGTTGGTAGAGGTACTATGTGGATAGAAGCGCCGTGTGGACAGAAGCGCCGTGTGAATAGTTTTATGTGTGGGTTAAAGTACTGTGTGGATTGAATAACTGTGTGGATTGAAGTACTGTGTGAGTAGAAGTAATGTGTGGATTAACGTTCTGTGTGGGTAGATGAACTGTGTTGGTAGAGGTATTATGTGGATAGGAGCGACGTGCGGGTAGAAGCATGTTGTGAATACAAATCAGCGAGTGCAGACACCAGTATACAAGTAAACCACACGTCTACAGCGCGTGCAGACAACCAGTATACAAGTAAACCACACGTCTACAGCGCGTGCAGACAACCAGTATACAAGTAAACCACACGTCTACAGGCCTTCAGCCCAACTTGGCATATGGTGCTACAGCTATATTTCTCAGAACGTCCGGCGATCGGTGGGCGATGTGCCCCGGATCACTCCGGCGTCTTCACTTGCCAGACATTCCCTGGTAACCCACGCCGGCCGTCTCCACTTGCCAGACATTCCCTGGTAATCCACGCCGCCCGTCTCCACTTGTCAGACATTCCCTGGTAATCCACGCCGCCCGTCTCCACTTGCCAGACATTCCCTGGTAACACACTCCGGCCGTCACCACTTGCCAGACATTCCCTGGTAACCCACACCGCCCGTCTCCACGTGCCAGACATTTCCAGGTAACCCACTCCGGCTGTCTCCACTTGCCAGACATTCCCTGGTAACCCACGCCGCCCGTCTCCACTTGCCAGAAATTCCCTGGTAACCCACGCCAGGATTACTCCGGTCGTCTCCACTTGCCAGACATTCCCTGGTAACCCACGCCGGCCGTCTCCACTTGCCAGACATTCCCTGGTAACCCACGCCGGCCTTCTCCACTTGTCAGACATTCCCTGGTAACCCACGCTGGCCGTCTCCACTTGCCAGATATTCCCTGGTAACCCCGCCGCTCGTCTCCACTTGCCAGACATTCCCTGGTAACCCACGCCGCCCGTCTCCACTTGCCAGACATTCCCTGGTAACCCACGCCGCCCGTCTCCACTTGCCAGAAATTCCCTGGTAACCCACGCCAGGATTACTCCGGTCGTCTCCACTTGCCAGACATTCCCTGGTAACCCACGCCGGCCGTCTCCACATGCCAGTCATTCCCTGGTAACCCACGCGGCCGTCTCCACTTGCCAGTCATTCCCTGGTAACCCAGCCGGCCTTCTCCACTTGCCAGACATTCCCTGGTAACCCACTCCGCCCGTCTCCTCTTGCCAGACATTCCCTGGTACCCAGGCCAGTATCACGCCGGCCTTCTCCACTTGCCAGACATTCCCTGGTAACCCACGCCAGGATTACTCCGGCCGTCTTCACTTGCCAGACATTCCCTGGTACTCAGGCCAGGCTGGTTAGACCTGGACTCCCAGGTCAGTGTTAAACGTTCGCACGCGGTGTTTGAACCCACGAGCAGCGGGCAGGCAGGCCAGCTCTCCCATACAACCAGTGCCAGGGAATTACGTCACACATTCCATAACTCGCTGTGCAAATATCTTTAGCAGGAAATGACGGGCTAAGAAGATGACAAAGAGGAGTGTAGAAAGAGGAGGGAGGAGAAGTAAGAGGGGAAGAAGAATGCTGAGAGCTAGGGTCACCCACCTCCGTGAGACTGCTGGCGCTCATGTTGTTGAGGTTTAGTAAGGCCGGGGAGGGGAGGGCAGACTTGGCATCAGGTAGTGTCACAGGCGAGTCCGCCGGGCCGGGCTGTGGAGGCGTCCACATGGTCTCCGACTGGACTGTAAATATCTTTGCTTCTGGAGAATACGCGGTTAAGGTCATTTGTGACGTGAATATCAGGGAAAACTACACGCAAGCATAACTGTGACATTTTCAATCATGAAAGACATAATCATGAAACACATAATTATGCCACATATAATCATGAACACTCAATCATAAAACAGAATCATAAAACAAACAATCATGAAGTGCACAATCATGAGACACACAATCATTTAACACATGATACTGCCACACATAATCATGAACACTCAATCATAAAACAGAATAATAAAACACACAATCATGAAATGCACAATCATGAAATGCACAATCATGCAACACCCAATCATGCAGCACCCCATCATGACACATATATGAACATTAAATCATAAAACACGCAATAATGCGACACATAATAATAAACCACTCAGAAATTAACACTTAATCATGAATCACACAATCATGAAACATTCAATCACGAAACTCGCAATGATAAAACAATTACGCGACATATAATCATGAAATAATCATGCACCATACACTAATAAAACGCGCAATCATGAAACAAGCATGTAACAGACAATCATCCACCCAATCACGAAAAACACAATACTGAAACAATCACATAAAATAAAATTATGAAATAATCATACAACATACAATCACGAACCACTCAATCACGAGACACACTGTGAAACAATCACACAAATTACGAAATAATGAAACAATTATGCAACATACAGTCATGAAATAATCACGCAACGTACAAAACACACAATCATACAACATACAATCATGAAAAAAATCAAGCACGCAACATACAATCATGAAATATTTGTGCAACATTAAATCATGCGAGATACAAGGGTGACGAGAGACTAAACTCTCTCTTTCTCTCCCCCTCATCCTCCCCCAAAAAAAAAGCCAGCAATCGAAGGAATGTTGTTGAATGTACATTATCAATAAACACACAGCATGTTGCATGACCAAGCATCTTCAGCACTTTAAACAAAACCACACAAACGAACAGGTATAACAATGAAATAGAGACAAAGGAGATGAAGGAGAAGACAAATAATGAGAATATGAATGCATTAAGAATATGCAAGTGGTTGATAAGCAGCATTTAAACATACAAATATAACATAAGATAAACAAGGACATTGGGAAATGCGAAGACACCGAAACGATACACAAACAGGAAGAAAGTGAACGTGTGAACATCCTAAATCATAATATCTAAGAAAGAGAGGTGATCAGATGAACACAATCAAATATGCCATGAAATAAAGAGCACTGAGAGCACATAAACACCCAAATATGATATCAAATTACGAGAATTGAGGACATGTGAACACACAGATTTGATTTCAAAGTAAGAGAAATTGAACAGGCGAACACACACATACGACAACAAAGTAAGAGAAATGACGACTCGTGAACAAACAAATTTGATATCAAGGAACGAGAAATAAGGACATGTGAACAGAAAGACAGGATATCAAAGAGAAAATGGACATGTCAACACAGAACTATGATATCAAAGTGCGAGAAATGACGACATGTGAACACACAGATTTGATATCAAGGTAAGAGAAAGTGGACACGTGAACACACAAATATGATATCAAAGTAAGAGAAAGTGGAACACACAAATATGATATCAAAGTAAGAGAAATGAGGACATATGAACACACAAATATGATATCAAGGTAAGAGAAATGAGGACATATGAACACACAAATATGATATCAAGGTAAGAGAAATGAGGACATATGAACACACAAATATGATATCAAGGTAAGAGAAATGAGGACATATGAACACACAAATATGATATCAAGGTAAAAGAAATGATGACATATGAACACACAGATTTGATATCAAGGTAAGAGAAATGAGGACATATGAACACACAGATTTGATATCAAAATAAGAGAAATTGGACACGTGAACATACAAATATGATATCAAAGTAAGAGAAAAGAAGACGTGTGAACACGTACATTTGATATCAAGGTAAGAGAAATTTAACATGTGAACACACAAATATGATTTAAATTTAAGAGAAATGAAAACGTGCGAACACACTGAAATATGATATGAAAGTAAGACTAAGTGAGCTGGTGAACACGCACAAATGTGACATCAGAAAATATAACACGAACGGATGAACACGATAAAATACGACACCAAACAAATACGCTCAGTTCTCAGTTCAAGGGATAGAAGAGCTGTCATTTACACATCCTCAGTTCATAGGATAGAAGAAATGTCAGCTACACATCCTCAGTTTATGGGATAGAAGAAATGTCAGTTACATATCCTCCCTTTATGGGATAGAAGAGCTGTCAGTTACATATCCTCAGTTTATCGGATAGAAGAACGGTCAGCTACACATCCTCAGTTTATGGAATAGAAGAACGGTCAGTAACACATCCTCAGTTTATGGGATAGAAGAAATGTCAGTTACATATCCTCCCTTTATGGGATAGAAGAGCTGTCAGTTACACATCCTCAGTTTATGGGATAGAAGAACGGTCAGCTACACATCCTCAGTTCATGGGATAGAAGAACTGTCAGCTACACATCCTCAGTTCATGGGATAGAAGAACTGTCAGCTACACATCCTCAGTTCATGGGATAGAAGAACTGTCAGCTACACATCCTCAGTTCATGGGATAGAAGAACTGTCAGCTACACATCCTCAGTTCATGGGATAGAAGAACTGTCAGCTACACATCCTCAGTTCATGGGATAGAAGAACGGTCAGCTACACATCCTCAGTTCATGGGATAGAAGAACTGTCAGTTACACATCCTCAGTTCATGGGATAGAAGAACTGTCAGTTACACATCCTCAGTTCATGGGATAGAAGAACTGTCAGCTACACATCCTCAGTTCATGGGATAGAAAAGCTGTCAGCTACACATCCTCAGTTTATGGGATAGAAAAGCTGTCAGTTACACATCCTCCCTTTATGGGATAGAAAAGCTGTCAGTTACACATCCTCCCTTTATGGGATAGAAGAGCTGTCAGTTACACATCCTCCCTTTATGGGATAGAAGAGCTGTCAGTTACACATCCTCAGTTTATGGGATAGAAGAAATGTCAGTTACACATCCTCAGTTCATGAGATAGAAGAAATATTAGTTACACATCCTCCCTTTATGGGATAGAAGAGCCTCCCCCAATGTGTCTCCACCTTGCCGTGGTGGGGGAGCTTGCGTGTCCCATCGACCCCATGTGCTTGCCGATGGATGAAAACTATATATCGGACAGCTCTTGGGATAGGGACCAGACTAAGAGAGACACAACCTGCTGCTCTGCAGGTAGACTGAGGATAACAGTCAAAAGATTAAATCAGGTACACGAAGGCAGAAGACCTTGGTCCGGACAAAACTATAAGACTCTCTGTCGAGGGCTGTGGCTGAACGTCCCTAAGCCACAAACCCGCGGACCTGAAAGCCGGGCCGATACACCTACCGATATACTGAGCACGCTACATGCCCAGTTCTGATACTTGTTTGAAGGCTCTCAGCTGGGGGATATGAGAGATCCCCGGATGAGAGGGCCTGGCCGTTTCTCGTTCACTGCTCCACGGAGGTAAGGTGCTGAGCCGGCAGCACATGTAGCCTACCTCGTGAGCGAGAATAAAAATGCAGAAAGTGTCCCAGTCGAATGAAATGGCTACGAAAACTGTCTGTATCTAACACATAGAGCGTAGACAAAAGTGAAAAAACGTCTCAATAACACGAAATGGAACGCACGGCTAGCGAATCCATTGCGTGGTCCGAAGTCAAAAGCAAAAGCTTACTGAGCGGATGTCGCCCGCATTCTGACCGTTCCTGGTGTGTGCTTTAGCGACCAGTAACAAGCGAGATGCCCAACACATGGAAGTGAGGAACTAAAGCAGCCATGAGCAGGACGTGGCATCTCCTTAGGTGAGCCCAGTCTCAGAGCAATATGTGCCGGCTCTGCAATTATGGAAGCCACCTTGGATAGCCTTGGATAGGCCCATGGTCTGCCCCTGCCTTCCCTTGAGGGTTAACCGTGATGTCGATGATCGTTCTATCTTGACCAGCTGAGATGTGGGCCACATAACAACAATAAATCTAACGTGCCTCGAAACCCGAGGAAGCTAACCTCATAAAAAAATGCCTGCTGAAGCCGGAAGTGCCGTCCTACGGGTGGCAAACTAAAAATTGGCACTACGCATTTACGTCCGAGTGAAATGTCTCGTCCGAATGTCTCTCGTGCTAGGAACAGCTCTGACTACCTAGTTTCCGAATGCCGCTCTTGTTCGGAACAGCTCTGACTAGGTAGTTTTCCGAATGTCTGTCGTGCCTGGAACAGCTCTGACGGGCGCAACGACAAGCACATGTCCGAAAACTCGCTTAGTGGATACCGTCGGCCGGAGCGAACGAAATGCCCAATATATTGAAGTGAGGAATTAAAGCAGCCATGAGCAGGACGTGACGAATCCCTTGGTGAGCCCAGTACCAGGGCGCTATGTGTCGGCCCTGCAACTATGGAAGCAACCTTGAATGGCGGAAAATGCTATGGACTGTCCCTTCCTTCTCTTGAGGGATGACCGAAGTCCTCGACTGTTCCAACTTGACCAGCTGAGATGTGGACGGTACCACAAAAGTGAGAGTCTCCCAGGAATGCTAACCTGGCCAAAAATGCACGCATAAGCCGGATGTGTTGACCTAAGGGTTTTCAACCCAAGGGTGCCTAACGCACACCGCAATGACATCTGAAAAAACACTCCGGATGAACGAAAAGAAGAAGAAGAAGAAGATAGAAGAGCTGTCAGTTACACATCCTCATTTTATGATCTCAGTTCATGTCAGTTACACATCCTCAGGTCATGTCAGTTACACATCCTCCGTGTATGGGATAGAAGAGCTGTCAGCTACACAATCTCAGTTCATGTCAGTTACACATCCTCAGGTCATGGAATAGACGGAGCAAATCTAATAAATAAAGTAGGTGATAATGGAGTGGATGAGGAAGCAGTAAACCAGAATGCTGATTGGAGATGACGTTAGAACAGATTATCCAAAGACGGATGGGAAAAGAACAGAACATGAACAGGAAAAGAATATCGAAAAGGCGGGGAATGAATTCACAACACGACAGAAAGAACTCGGCGGCCCGGGAGAGGGGGAAGGGGCGGAGAGAGAAAAATCAAACAAGAGATGGCGCGTGAGAGAAGCGTTGTTTGGCGCATTTAGTAAATAATGGCTGAGCTTTGAAGTTGTCACGTGAACGCCGGCAGTCATCGCGGATTTGTTTCACAGAATATTCAAGTGCCTTTAGCACTTCGGAACTTGTCTGCTAGCAGAAGTATCCCAACCTCGGCCACTTCTTGCCCTATATACATAATATTCTCTCTCTCTCTCTCTCTCTCTCTCTCTCTCTCTCTCTCTCTCTCTCTCTCTCTCTCTCTCTCTCTCTCTCTCTCTCTCTCTCCATCGCTCCGGATATAGCCAACCCTCCTCTGATTGTGCCCACCACGCGCAGCCTGTTTCATATATTCAAATAAAAAACGGGGCAGCGCCGCTATTACACCCGCCCCAACATGCTACCTGGGATAGGACGAGATGCTGGCCCTGACAGTTATATTGGTGGTTGGCTCCAACTTGTAAGGCCGCCCCTGGGATTTATTTAAAATCGATATATTTGATGTCAGCACTTGGGCTTTTAGTATACTGGAGCTTGGCTGAACTAACAGCCGGGCCACTGGGTAGGGGTGTCCACTTGAGACTGTGTCCTGTGAAGTACTGGTTTATCTTGCCTGTCTGTGTGTGGTGTTAAGTACTGGTTTATCTTGTCTCTGTGTGTGTGTGTGTCGTATAAAGTGCTAGTTTGTCTTGTCTATGTACATCAGCCGTTGGGCTACAGACGAGGATAGATCTCCCGCCGACAGTATTAGCGCCAACCAAGTGTAGAACATTGTTCTGTCCTCAGATGAACTTCCCAGCTCCGTCAAGACTGAGGATCTATATCGTCTGTTGGTTAGTGTACTCCGACCATAGGCTGAGAGCAGAGCTGATTATGTGCTGCTACATTTCTGAGTTCTTATGTTTTCCAATGGTACCACTCAAGCAGTAGATCTTATCTACAATCATGTTCGTTTCTACATCCTTACGCCGTCCAGCTCACTGGATGAAAGAGAATAATACATATCCCTTCTCTGTCCAGTTCACTGGATGAAAGAGAGAAGAATACCTACCCCTATACTGTCCAGTTCACTGGATGAAAGAGAGAATAATACGTACCCCTACGCTGGCCAGTTCACTGGATAAAAGAGAGAATAATACGTATCCCTACACTGTTCACTTTTCACTGGATAAAAGAGAGAATAATACGTATCCCTACGCTGGCCAGTTCACTGGATAAAAGACAATAATACGTATCCCTACACTGTTCACTTTTCACTGGATAAAAGACAATAATACGTATCCCTACGCTGGCCAGTTCACTGGATAAAAGAGAGAATAATACGTATCCCTACACTGTTCAGTTCACTGGATAAAAGACAATAATACGTATCCCTACGCTGACCAGTTCACTGGATAAAAGAGAGAATAATACGTATCCCTACGCTGGCCAGTTCTCTGGATGAAAGTGAACAATACCTATCCAAGCGTGTCCAGTTCACCGGATGTAAGAGAGAATAATACCTATCCCTACACCGTTCAGTTCACCGGATTAAAGAGAGAATAATACCTACCACCATGCTGTCGAGTTCACTGGAAGAAAGAGAACAAACATATCTATAGCTGTTTTGATCAATTCTATGGATGAAAGAGAACAAACAGATATATCCCTACAACTAAACACAGACGCCGCACACAATATGTTGCATGATTTATTGCCTGACATGTTTCGCTGCATCTCGTCGGGGTGCATACTGCAGAGTTATCTATCAAATGAAGTGAATAAATAAATGAAAACTTTGGCGGAAGTACTTGAAAACATGTTCACTGATATTGTTCCAATGTGAAGCATTTGTCATCCCCACCGTAATCGCAAATTTAACACGAAGTCTTTCTGTCCGCACAAAGTTGACTGGAATCGCCTAATTGCCAGAGAGTAGTTAAGTTTGTGCAATCGTTTATTGTTCGTCGAATACAATATAAGAACAGCCTTTTCTTTGTTAACTTTATGGGCGCAAGTTTGAAGGTATCCGAGAGACTGAGCGATGCCCAGCTTGGAGTTTTATATATCGTCTCTTTATGTATCGAATATATTGGGATTCCTGAAGACTGATTAACCTTTTTCCATCTAAAGTGATAAATGTACAGTTTGTCGGTGCAGGTTTGATCTGTCTGTCCACCGCCCCCCTCCCCCAGTACCACCCCACAAACACACACACACACACACACACACACACACACACACACACACACACACACACACACATATATATATATATATATATATATATATATATATATATGTATATATATGCCGGTCTCCCTGGTCGAGGGGTTAGCAGCTTCTCCGTAACCTCGAACATTCTCGTGGTTGACGTGAGCGATCGAGAACTGGAAGCGGTTCGAGTTGCGCCAGTGACTTATGAGAGTATGGAGCCGGTCGTTCAGAAAGTCGTGGCGTGCTGATGAGCGTAATCTAGCCTAGGAATCAACATAAAGCCGAAAGATGCTGATGTTGACCGCAATATCCCGAAACAGGATGGAAACGCGAAAAAAGTATATATATATATATATATAAGTGACTTACTTATTGACTTCCCCTCGCATATGGTTTGTGTTGTAGGGCTCTCTTCTCAAGTACTTCTGTATATGTTTGTGTTTTAAGGCTTTCATCTCAAGGATTCATGTATATGTTTTGTGCTGTAGGGCTCTCTTTCATGCCTGATTTATTTAGTTCTTTCGTCTCAACGGCGCATGGTTAAATACATAAATAAATCATGTGTGGCCTGGAAACAGATGTATGTATCAGTAGTCTCGAAGCAGTTTTATGCTATTGCCTATGATCTGACACGACCGTCACGTGTTACAGGCCTGAATGCATGGAGCACTAGTATTGCCCTCACTTTAGCAGACAGCCAATATAGTGGTGGAACCCGCGTCTGACGTGCTCATACAGTCAGAGCTGGCCCCCTACCATCTGCTCTATATATTTATAACATATTTATATATATATAAACAGACTAAGCAGTAGTACAACCCAAGGTTGACATGAACAAGACTACTGTACTACGTGACGAATAGAACAGCACGGAGTTTTGCTGACCGCACGGGATTTAGGACGACCAGGCTAGCGAGTCGAGTGAACTTACTCAGACGGGACAGGACAGTCTTCCAGACAGGACGTGTGTAATTTTCCGAGAGCCAATATGTAGTTTACGAGGGCGCAAGTTACAGATAGCGAGAGTTGAGTTATATCTGATTATGTATGAGTTTTGTGTGAAGAGAGGCGACCACTGTATACTAAGACAGGCAGTCACCACCTGATCATGATTATATGAAGATATCAGGTTCGCCTGAATTAAAAGTGTAAAAATTCCATCCACGCAACTAATGTTTCTTTGAGGTGTGGATGAAGTAACGAGAGTGCCTGTATGCAATCTAAGATGTTGACAGGTAGCCAAAAGTGGTGTCAGAAGTTCGAATGAACGCATAACCTACAAGAAAGTGTAAAAGTGGTGTCAGAAGTTCGAATGAATTCATAGCCTACAAGAATGTGTAAACGCCATTATGATGAATGTGTAAGATCAGAACGTAAGTTGAAGATTTGAGCGTAAGTGTAAATATCTAGTCTTGCTTGAGAGTAAAGGACGCATAATTGAAAGGAAGACCATAAGAGTGTGCAAATTGGTGAAACGTATTAAATTGTGATTACAATGAAATGTAAGATGTTTTCACAGAAACGTTTCAGTTGATGCCCCAAGCCAGCGAAGACTACATGACACATACAAAACGACAACAGACACGACGACAGACAAAATTAACAAACATATTCCATATTTCAGGTTTCTTGTCTGAAGAAACGGCTAGACAGACAAATTGTATATTGCATTATTAGTATCTTTTTTGAGTATTAATTGTTGCTGCTCTATACACCAGAGTGCAGCCAAAAGTGTGTAATATAACTGATAACTTAGTCGACATTAAAGGATATGTATAGAAGCTGGGAAAGACCTAGGAATTAGTGGAGACAAATTAGAACAGTGGGCAGAGAAAAAGTACAAAGAACATACGGATAGAGTGGCAGCAATTGATAGAGAGGAGAGAGATAGAAAAGCAGCAGCAGAGAAAGAGGAGAGAGATAGGAAAGCAGCAGCAGAGAGAGAGAGAGGAAAGGGTACAGGAACGTTTGCATAAAAAAAGAGCTAGCAGAGTTGGCGGAAGCTAACAAATTAAAACAGCTAGAGTTGGCTGAAGAGACCAAACTCAGGGAGCTAGCAGATGCCACCAAACTAAAAGAATTAGAACTAGCTCAAAGAGCAGAAGAAACGAAATTAAGAGAAAAACAGCTAGATATTGAGGCACAGATCCAGTTAAAAATGAAGGAACTGGAGGTAGAATCCCATGTGCACATTGCAACTACGAAGTTGAAAAGTAAAGAGGAGGAAAATAAGTATAATAAATACAAAGGGATAGTGAAACAATTCTGCCAAGGTGACTCAATTTCTGCTTGGTTCGAAAATGTAGAGTTCCAGTTAAAATTCCGGGAAATACCAAAAGTGCACTGGGCCATGATATATATGAAGAACTTGTCAGGGGAGCCTTTAAAAGTAATAGAATCCATTCCTCAAGAACTAAGGAATGACTAAGACTATATTCACCAACGTATAATGCAGCATTTCCTTTTAGATACCACAGGGTATCAAGTTCAGTTCTCCAAATTGAAACCCAAAAATAATGAAACCTTCATTGATTACGTCTCTCACGTACAAGCCGTATACAATAAGTGGCTGAACGCTGCAAAAATTAATAAGAACTATGAAAAACTTAGGGACTTAATGATTATGGACAAAATTATTTCAACTATCCCAAGTCCCTTTGCCAAATTCATACAGCAAGCTGATGCAGAGTCTTTAGAGCAGTTAGAGAAAAGAGGGTCGGCTTATTTTTCTTCTAACAGGGACATATTTAAAGCTAACATCGAAGAGAGTGAAATAGTGGCAGCTGCCAGTAGTAGACCCCCAAAACCATTCTAATTTAGGAAGAAACAAAAACCTAATCCACCAGTGTCCATACTGTAAATTTTCTCACGATCAGTTCGGATTGTGTGATTCTAATCCAAATTATCCATCTCATCTAGAGATGATGATAAAGAAGCAGCAGGATAAGAGAGAAACCTATAGACGTGCAGTTAAATGTTTTTTTTGGTCATTCGTACAGGCATTATTCATCTCATTGTAAAGGGTGCCAGAGATTGAGAGCTGTAAATGCTGTGCTTATTGATAAAGCTTCTGAAAGCGAAAGTGAGCAAGATCAAATGCAAGAAAGTAGAGAGCATGTTGTAGCAGCGATTGATGTACTTAATTACAATAGATGTTCAACTTGTCATCAGTTTCATAGAGATGGAGTACTGAAATGCGAGCACACAGTGCCGTTATCAAGTGAAAACGCAAACGCAGCAGTTGCCTCCATAGGCAAACTAGAATTACACTATGGAATGGTGAATGATAAACCTTGCCAACTCTTGATCGACAGCGGCAGTACCTTGATCGGTTTGAGAAAGGAACTGGCTAAGCCAGAAGACTCTACAGACAAGTTTGTGAATTGCCGAACTTTTTCGGGCAATATAGAAAAGTACCCATTAGCCACAGCTCGTATAAATACTCCTCTCTTATCCGGCACATTTACGTGCGCCATCTTACATGACCCGTGTACTGATCTTATAATCGCGTGTTTACCAGAGGTAAAGAAATGTACCACGAACGAAATAAAAGCATGGAGAGAAACCTATGCCAATAAAGGTGCAAAAACTTTACAGCTTGAACCTGAACAAGAGGTTTTATTGTTATTACCTGATAAGAGTGACCTACTATCAACGTCATGGCAAGGGCCATTCAAAATAGTGAGAAAAGTATCTAATGTTGACTATGAAATATCACTGAACAACAAACTCAAGATAATCCATATCAACATGCTCAAACCATATTACTCCTGACAAGAACAGGAGACAGAAGACGAACACAGTGTAACTGTCACAGTGTGTAAATGAACAAGGGCTTACAAGTCTGGTAGAAATCATAAATCCAGTTTATTAAACGTTTAGGTCGACAAAGACTCCGGATATTATACAAACGTGTCAACAGCCTGCCTTCTAGGGCTGAGTTCTATGTAAAACTAACTTGACTACCCACTACGTCACGACTTGAGCATCTCTCCTCTCGTTCGACCCTGATGCTCAATCGTGCTGTAGCTGTTTCCCACCTAAATACTACTAAAACCCGTACCTCTGTTACACCTCCCTATGTTTTTCTAAAGAATTTTTCCTATAAAGGAAAAATTCTTTACTCCCAACTCTCTTACTCTATTCCCTCTTTTTCCGTAACTCCCACATTTCCTCTAATCTTCCCCAAACCAACTCAAATTTGAGTATATTTTATATCCTTTAACCCTTCTCCCGGTTATATTGTCAGCTAGTAACCCACTATATACTTCTTCTTCGATTCTACTTTGTACAATATATCATACCACGTATGGTAACTCTTTTAAAGTAAACACTCCTTCTCCCCTTTCTTTAGTCCTTACAGTTCCCTAACCTCCCTAAACTACCTTATGTTAAGCAAGCCAATCTATTTCCCCAAACTATATAGCTATCCACTATATATTTCTTCGTTTCTAACTCTTCATAACAAAACCTATATTAATTACATATCAACAACAATTGAATCTTTATAACTATATACAATACATCATAACACATATGGTTGAAATAACCACTCCTTCTCTTCATAAGAAATCTGCTTAAGAATTCAAACGCTGTACCTTTCTGGTACCAACTCCGCATTGTCTTCAACAACACTACCAACTCTCTACTTTCAACCTGTAATCACTCTCACACAATAGAAAGACAAAGAATCGGTGGCCACCGGTATTTAAAAGAAGCAGTAGAACTCTTCCACACAAAGACCACACTCAGCTAAATTCCACACCCCCTTTACCAAACCATACTCCTTTACCCTCCTATGTCATTTGAGACTTTATGTAATAAAGTCTAAAATAATTATATCTCCTACAGTACCACTCATTATGGTAACAGTTTACGCTTCTATTTACAGCATCTAAAACACCAACCAAGTGTCTGTATATTACAGACACTACCAATTTTATAGCTCTGAACCTTACCTCAATGTAATGTTAACCACAAAACACGTCCCGAGGACACAAATAAAAATCAAGACCTGTTCCAATACACATCACCTCACATAATATACCTCTCTTTTAATCTTGCCCCCTTACTGTCCATTTATTATGGGCACATCTACTCAAACCTCTAGTTGTCAATTTATGCCGTTATCAACAGCAACCATGTACTGCTCCTAACTCACGTCTGTGATTGCAGTCCGTATAACACGGACCCTCAAAACCCCATGTCATTTTGTTCCCAATGTACATTTCACACTTATTATTGTACTGTTATCTACAGTATCTAATCAAACATGGATTCAATTCATATTTAATTATTTGTCTGGGGCAACACGTTACCCAGTATATCATGGCTCTTCTAAACCCCATGGAGGCTATGTTCAAAACTTTTCCCTCATTTACCCCAGTGCTATATTCATTCATCTCCAATCTGGTTTTCAATTTATATATTTCTAATCAATGCTCACTTAACTAAATTTCTTAACAAGGTAACTTAATACACAAAACAACTTATTAACGCTAAATAAAATCAAAACAGGACATTATACCCCCCAACTCATTTAAGGAAAAACACACTTTAACAAGATAATACATGCATTTCATCAAATCAGAAGAAATATTCTATTTCTACCTATCACTATTGGTCTCTTTTACGGACCAATAGTTTGTACTCAAAAGTCTAGGAACACAATAATCCTATTCTAAACAGAGACAACAACAATCATTTTACAGAACCAAATCAAGAAAAAAAACATATTATATATGAGGCATTGAAACTCAGATTCAATAAAACAAGTGTCTTCTCGCTAAAGAGAAGGTTTCCAAAAAAATAATTCACATAGCAGCAACATTGTCCTCCTATACTAACCAACGTACTACATACCTATTCACACAAGTCATGCCTATTTTGTTATAAAACAAAACAACTCAATGCCAAGCATTAATGCCAAAATATATATATATACATATATATATATATATATACATATATATACCTACAGACCAACATAACGCGGAACAATACTTGTTCCCCTCAAGCAAAATCACCACTCCACAATTGACCGTTCCATTTTCTGGAAGTCAAACATTGATTATCTCCCCTCACAATATTTTACAAAACTAACTCCTTACACATCACAATATTTCGAATATAATCACTGTAAACTACAGGTCAACTCATTTCACCTATTACTATCCCAATGTTATCTCAAAGTACCAGTGGTCATCTATCCAGTAATAGAACCTGTGACTTGGCACACCAATTGTTTCCCTTGGATTTGTTCCAAGTATTTCTACAACTAATCATTATTATTACCGTTAACTACGGTATCTCTAGCCTCTTACGTCCAACAAAACTTTGTCTCTCACCAATACAACCAACTCTACTTTTAAGTTTCTCGTCTATCCGACGCAATTTACTAATCACATCATTACTTTCCAACATCTCACCACAACTACTCTATGCTAATCCTCAGGTCTCTCCTAGCACTCTTGTATCGTGACGATAATCAAACTGGTCACCCTTATCAGAACACATTCTCCAACATTCATTTAACTAACGTTGTTTACCTCTGTACCTTTCACTCTTCGTCTTCTTTATCGGGATTCTTTCAGAACTGCAACTCACGCCACTTATAACTGTCAGCAGACCTCACTTTTCTCGTTTCTCAGTATTATGCATTCCTGCTTCGATATGTCTCTGTCAAGAATACTAAAAATGTTTTATGAAACGTCATTCAGAATGTTAACTCTCTTTCCGTCAACCTGTCATACAACTTCCCTAATTTCTTTCCAACGTCAGATATTCTAACGAAAAGACATCACGTTCTTTCTATCTCTCAATTTTCGCATACTCTACGATCCACGTTTTATCAAGTTCACTTATCAACCATTCTTCGCATATTCACACGGACAATGATACACAACCTCGCTCTCATCTCACGACTATTTTCGCATCGCGACAATGCTAACGTGTCCATACCATTACTTTAAAAAAAAACAACTTAGACGCCAATTCAACATTCCAGCAATCACTCACCACAATCCAAGCGTATCGACCTCCTCTACACACCTTGACACAAGATATATCAGCGCACTATTACATTTTATCTATGTACTTCGCTTAGGCGACATCAGCAAACCTCACTCCTCCTTCACTCATCGCGACGAACACCTGTTTGTCTAGAACTATACTCACGTACGAACTAAACACCTCGTACATGCATGCTGTACTTAACACTTGCCAACAGCCTATCCATACTCGACGCACATATGTTTGTCTACATTTTTACAGCTACAAGAACAACTGATTATCAGACAAACTACTTCAACACTCAACAGGACTTTCACAATTCAACTGTTTACTTATTTCTACTTTTCTCACTCATCCTCTCTTTTTCAAAGGTCATAACGTAAGCATTATCTCTCGCAAACTATAACTCTCTTACACACTAACCAGCGCTATCAACGATCTCTTATAACCAATTTCACTCCGACGAGCCACTAACCTCGTAACTATCATTCTATACTTCTCCACACAACAAGTTTCTCATATTTAATCAGCTCTTCCTTCTCCGCAAGCATGACGTAATTACTTCATCCCTCTCACCAAGAACTCGTATTCTTCAATCATCAACTTCTACAGTCTTTTACTCTTAATATTCTCGCGTTCAACTGGCTATTTCACACATGATATCCAATTCCTCCTCAATCTGTATCTCTTCACTAGACACTCTCGGCCCAGCCGTAAACAACACCACACCTACTTCTAAATCTACCAAACAAAACTATCTCAGACTTCATGTCACAGCTCTGAGTCGAACCATCCATACTTATTTTATCCCTCTCTCTACTAATTATGTGCTGAATCTACTCTACTTTAATCACTCCATTTATACATCACTCAACGTGACTAACTCTCTGTATCTATTCATTCTGGACAAAGGACTATTTTAATTTCTACTCTTCCTACATCGTCACTAAACACAATATATCCTAATTCTGTATTACGTATCCACGTAAAATCTCATTTGCCGTAACTCTCTATCCTCAACAACTGTGACGAAACGCGTTTATCTGTCTTGGGTCGTCAACAACCCGCACTATTTTGGCGCGTCATCGGGGACTTTCCCAGCTAAAAATAGACTGAGGGAAGCCGATGGAGGACTTATTATCTAGAATCGTCTCGAAACACCGGAATTCGAGTAACCCGTGATGTTGGGTGTCGCTCTAAATTCTCGTGCAGAGAGATCTGGAGACTCTAGGCGGGGAATGACGTTTTCCCGAGAAAGTATCTTTTCTCGAGAAGCACTCGCTTCTTGTGCGCATCGAGTTGGCACGAAGCGGGAAATTGGCTACAGCAGTCATTCACTTACTTTTGTTCGAAGAGAACAGACGCTGGCCTGAGTGTGAGCCATTTTTGTGTTGCGTCTCACCTCAACCATGATTCGGCTGACTGTTATGAAAAGGCAGCTGAGAAGCCCTTGAACAGTTCGGAAGCTGACTGGAGAGCTGGTTTCACCATCCAGGTAGATATTTGTTTAAATCATGTAACTTGGTACGTGTGGTCCACACGCCATTGTTCTAACCTCATTACCTATGCGGATGCCCTCGCATACTAATTAGCAAACCGATCGATAACGCCGGTGACAATTAAGCGTGTGTTTGTTTACCGTGTGCTCGCGAATCAGCTGTTAGGAACGCCGTAATGTGATGTGGGCGATTTGGGTTCCAAATATATGTATCATATATTGCCAATCGTTGCATCTATTAGGTTGCTGTGTTAGAATAAAACCTAGTTACTTGTGCCGGATGGAAACTTAGATTATGTCAGTCAGTTGCTGAAGCCAGAAGAACGGTTAGAAAACCAGGTAAGTTGGTAGGTGGAGATTCAGACAAAATTGTGCTGAGTTACTAAGTAAAGGAAGAACTTAGTTCTGTGCCACCAGGAAGGATGTAACTATTGTGTAGTAACTTAATAGTGAATTCATTGTGTGGAACAGCGGATTTCTGTGGAAAGGTAAGTGGCTTTGGTGCTATATCTATATATATATGATGTGGCATTGTGTATATATATTAGGTCATGGCATGTGATACTTCCTGGGGTAAGTCCGAACGCCGAATAGATCGACGCGTGATAACACTGCGTGCCGTCGCGATGTAAATATGCGTTCTGAAATCTTGTCTAAGCTATCCTGTTTCTTTCATACTGGCGCTAGTGCGAGTGAATGCTAAGGTGCTGGAAGTATGGAAGGATGCAGGAGGCTGTATGAGACTGGGGAAATATCGAATATGGGGGATGTGAAAGCAAGTTATGAAAGTATGTGTTGGTAGTCCAAGCCAACGATGAAGTTCAGTCCAGGCCAAGGCTAAACCACTTGGGAGGACAGAACTGGAACAGTACCCTTGGAACATGTGGGGAACATGTATTCTCAAGAAGGCTTCTTGACTCTAAGGCAGAGTCTGATAAGAAGAGTTTGCGGTGGCGTGGGCAGGTGGTCCCACCAGCAAACAGGATTGTGTACATATGGGATGTGATCATGTACTATTCCTATATCCCGAGGGATGGTATATTGATCAAGTTTATGTTTCTTAATGTACATTGATGATGTTAGGAATGAGTCTAGGGACTCTTTACCTATTTGTTTAGTTCGATTAAATTAGAACAATAACAGCCTTGTATCATTACTGACGTTAGCGACGACTGGTAGATGATTAGGGATAGGTGAGACCAATGATCAGACTCGTCATTCTGATTTCTTGCTCTGTTTGACGGGCTGTTCTGTGAGGCCAGCTGACATTTGTGAACCCATGCTTGACTACTCTCCATATAGAGATAATGCTTTGGTTATATGGATAACTAACTAGCATGACTGAGAGTTGAGTAGTTATTGGTAGGATGCATGTGGTCTAATGTTTGGGCCAGTATACTCTCACCGGTCGCTCTTCCTTTTCAGGAGTTTGCTTGTTGAGGAACCAGTCAACTATAATTGTTGTTGGCAGGAAACCACTTCGTGTGACAGAGCGAAGGGTTCAGTTCTTTACTTATCACGCCAGACTCCATCACACCAGGTACCCAATGTGATTCACCATGCGTGAAGGTTGCTTCAAGACATACAACTGCCCTGAAGGTGCACGTGTGGGAAGTGATGGTTTGTGATCGTTTTCAAATAGAAGATACTCTGTTTTTGCCAGGAACATTTCAGCATGTTGAGTAATCATGCTCGACAGGGAACACCGGTCCGTCTGGTTTGACGGGGGTTCTGCCTAAACGCAGAAGTAACTAATCTTCAGACACTTGAATGGTTCTTTGGACAGCTCGAGTGGCAGGTCTTGAGAAGAACTACACCAGTATGGACGTGTGTCAAGTGTAACCCGGTGGAAGGGACTAGGGATTATAGTCCAACCTGAATTGTTTCCGTAAAATAGATGTCTGATTCTATTCATGTACTGTTTCCGTATCCAGATTATCAACTGTGTTCTAGAAGGACTCAGTAACTTTTCAGTAGCCATATCTGATCCTACAAAGTGTGACTGTAAGAGACCATTGAATTGGTCAATGCCATATCGGTTCTGCAGTGGGACTGTGCTATGAGTGACAGACCATTCGGTTGGTCAGTGACTATTTAGTTCATCGAAGTAACCAATACTTGGAGCCAAGTCCAGGAAGATTGTCTCCAACTCGGTAGTGTTCGAGAACTATATTACCAGTGACTCCGTGGGAGTGTTATAGATGCAGTTGGTCCAGTGAAGTGTGGTCCAGCAGTGACGCTATTGTTGTGGTTCCACGTTCGGGAGACGGAGTGGTCTCCAAGGTTCTAGTCATCTCACTGGAAGGAAGCCGGGTGAGTGGCGGACCAACTGGACGGGACATCTGCATCCACTCTACTTCTCAACTCGATGAAGACACCTACATCTCTAATTCTGTCTCTACTCTATCTTCTATTTGTGTAAATAGATTCTTCTATCAGGAAGTTCATTTCAGTTCTATATTCTCAAGGGTAGAATAAACTTTATGTAAGTTGACTTGCTCTTTGTATAATGATTGAGTGTGGTCTCGGACGATGCCTAAGTGTTCATTGTTCAACAGGTGTAGGTAGTTAGTAGGGGTCTAGAATCTGGAGGGGTTTGTAGACGTAACTAAATAACCTGAGATCAACCACAGAGAAAAAAAAGTGTATCTGCTCGTCCAACCCCTGGGGCTAGAATACACGGGAGTGCTAGAGACACCTCGGGTGTGGTTCACTCTCACTACCCAAGGTGAACCCGAAACACTCCGTTACAACAACACTATTGCCACCCCTGTACCATGCGATGCTACACCAAAAATTCATCTGCCTATTTTAGACAACTTATATATCTATATGCTCAAACCGCAGTTCTTCTCATAAGCCAAAACTATTTCATTTTCCTTCTTCACCCATGGAATTTTAACAGTTATAGAGTGTGTTCAAGTTAAATATTTCGTTGTCTCTCAATACATTAGTATGTCTTTCTCTAATTATGTCATCTTCACTATCTGTTGTTAAGCTGTTAAAGTACTCAGGTCTTAAGGTCATAAGGTCTTCTATTTTTCTTAAATCACTTTCTGTTGTTGAGTAAATTCCCGCTATCTGTCTACTATTATTCTTCTTCTTAAATGATTTCTTTCTATTTCCTTTATTTGCGTCGGTCTGCTCACTGTTTCCTATATACCTTACGTAACGTTTGTACTTCCCCATCTCGTCTTCAGATGACACACTGACAATAGTTCCTTCATCAGACCCATAGCCTACTGCAAACACGTCGACCCTATTCCCATAGTCATCTTTAGAACGTCTGATTTTCTTTCTCTTTCTCGGTCTTCGTCCCTTAGCCTTCCCTACTTTCTTGTCATATAAACTGGTATCTATTTCTAACGAGTCATTAACCAAAACCCTGTCCGTCTGTCTACCAGTAACTACACCGTATGAGGGAACATCACTCTTCGATTCAGGATCTGCTCGTAGTGCAACTCTCTCACTCTCCGAATCATCAGTATTAATATCTGTTTCAGCATCACTATAATATTCGGCGGTGGGAATATCTTCTCCGTACCCTGAACTCTGACAGCTAATATTCCTACACCATTTTGGAATTAGTTTCATGTCTATACCTGAGGAACTTGACATGGCAGTACCTCTATTAACTATTATACTACTATTTCTTTCTTCAATACTTTTCCTCTTTGGCTTCCTTTCGTCCTTGGTTCTCGTCTGTCTATCTTTCTTAACTTCAACCGTGTCTCCCTTAGTCAAGTAAGTTAATTTTGACGGAGTCTCTATTAAGTCAGTTTGACTTCCCTTTGTTATCTTACTGGCTGGTTGTACCTGGACCTTTTTCTCTACTGTATCTACCTGAGTCTGCGTACTATTTTCCATCGTATTACCTGCCTGCGTCTGTGTATCTCGGTTTATTTTCTTTACTAATATCGTCGTCTTCTTTTCCTGTTCAATCCTAATATCGGCAAGTACTTTAGGGGTCGTTGAATTCTTATCTTTGGGTTCTATTCTGTCCTTCGATCCTGACTTCAAATACTGTCTTTGTCTCTTTTCAAACCAGTCGTTACGTCGTTTTCTAGCGGTTGCACTGTGAGAGGGCCAGTCCCATGATTTCCTTGAAAGGTTTCTCTCACTCCCATTTTTGTATTTATAACAGCTATACCAGTCCGAGCTTTCACCATTACGTCTGTTCTTCTCACCGTCTTTTACTCTATATACATTAGGCCTTGGTTCGTCATAACCATATTGTCTTCTGTCTTTATTAAGCAATGGCTGTCTCCTGTTATTCTTTCCTACTCCATTACAGTCTACCATAATTCTATAAGGGTCTTGTCTAGTCGTTCTGTTCTTCAACGCTTCCACAAAATTCTCTACTTCAGTAATTGACACCTTTAATTCCCCTAACCATGTACTAACACGTTGTTAATTCCACATACAAGTAATTCATATTAACTTCCTTTGAAATTTCTATCAACCTGAAACAATATTTCTACTTCTTCTTCTACATTTTCTTTGGTACCTGGAGAAAAAACTCGAAGTCCTGAACTCAGACGAAATTATGCCTGATTCTCCACTGTGCTGTGATGGGTCTGTTATGCTGAAATATTTATACTTGTACAAGCAAACAAACAATCAATTCTTATTAATATCTAAACTAATTAACTAAAGGATGTTATCGTCCTCCTGAAATTCAATTATTTTCTATCTAATATCAAATATGTTACCCTTTTTCTTGTTGAGGTTATCTTTCCAACCGGTTTCAGTAAGGACCAAAAATGTTCAACTGGGCTCGATAGGTACGACTGTACTCCACAGGGATCGATAGGGCACGACAAAACCTCACAGGCCTCGATAGGGCACGACAAAACTTTACAGGCCTCGATAGGGCACGACAAAACTTTACAGGCCTCGATAGGGCACGACAAAACCTTACAGGCCTCGATAGGGCAGTGAAGAATGGTTGAACGTATCAGCCACCCAAGGACGGGCTCTTGAAACACAGTAAGGAACGATCGAATGTATCAGCCACCCAAGGACGGGCTCTTGAAACACAGTAAGGAACGATCGAATGTATCAGCCACCCAAGGACGGGCTCTTGAAACACAGTAAGGAACGATCGAATGTATCAGCCACCCAAGGACGGGCTCTTGAAACACAGTAAGGAACGATCGAATGTATCAGCCACCCAAGGACGGGCTCTTGAAACACAGTAAGGAACGATTGAATGTATCAGCCACCCAAGGACGGGCTCTTGAAACACAGTAAGGAACGATCGAATGTATCAGCCACCCAAGGACGGGCTCTTGAAACACAGTAAGGAACGATCGAATGTATCAGCCACCCAAGGACGGGCTCTTGAAACACAGTAAGGAACGATCGAATGTATCAGCCACCCAAGGACGGGCTCTTGAAACACAGCAAAGCTCTGAGATGAGCTGAGAACGGCTCGATTTTAATGACTTAGTTTACTGGGCCATAGCTATCCAAACCATCCCTGGACGACGGTGATCAAAAAAATCAGTATTTCAGCCGAACTTGATAAGGAGCTTCGGTCCAAACCAGAGTAGCGTCGTCCACATTCTGGAATTGAGCAGGGATAAAATTTGGTAACGTTCACTGATTGTCCAGAATAGCGTGGAGCAATCTTGTGGTGCTCTTCATACAACGAGATGACCTTCAGTTGTTCGAGTTGACAGTTGACCTTCAATTAACCAGCTGCTCTGTTAACAAATTTAGGATTCTTGATAGCAGAATTCCGAAGATAATTACAGACAACCACCCCTAGGCGGGCTTTTGGTTGCTGTAACTCTCACAAACGGCCATTTTCTTATATTTTGAGAGCAGAAAAATTTCCTCAGTCCGCCAGCAAACAAGTGACCTTCAGACCAGCTAGATTAAAACAACGACTGCAATGACGGCAGTCCAAACTCACAGGATATCGACAACAGTTCGGTCACTCCAGAGCAGGATAATAAACAGCTCCCGATTTAGTCTAATAGATAGTAGCTCCATCCAAAAACTGACTTCAATAGGTATGGCTGCTCCAATCGACCGTTCGAAAAAACGTTTGTTCTAAGTTGTAGGCCTCAAAAGGTAGTCTAGTCTGGACATTTTGATTGTTTCCTCCAACAAGATTCTAAATTCCCTCTTCTTCTTGTTGCCGCAAGTGGAGAAAGGTGTTTATTAAAAGTTCTCCATTGTTCTCTGCTGTTTGTTAGTACTTCGCATTGTGTCGCGTCCGCGATGGCAAAGTCCAGAATCCTGGTTAAGCGGCTCCATTTAAAGCCACATGTCACAGTGTGTAAATGAACAAGGGCTTACAAGTCTGGTAGAAATCATAAATCCAGTTTATTAAACGTTTAGGTCGACAAAGACTCCGGATATTATACAAACGTGTCAACAGCCTGCCTTCTAGGGCTGAGTTCTATGTAAAACTAACTTGACTACCCACTACGTCACGACTTGAGCATCTCTCCTCTCGTTCGACCCCGATGCTCAATCGTGCTGTAGCTGTTTCCCACCTAAATACTACTAAAACCCGTACCTCTGTTACACAACCACAGCAATCAACCAGACAGAAGACGAACACAGTGCAACCACAGCAATCAATCAGACAGAATACGAACACAGTGCAACCACAGTAATCAACCAGACAGAGGACGATGACGTCGAACTACCAGTACCGACAGTCGACACTACAACGACGATCGACAGTATACATCTGGGACCGAAAATGACAGACGAACAAAAACAACAGACAATAGCTTTAATGACAGAATACAAAGCAATTTTTTCAGACATTCCAGGTAGGACAGATAGGATACAACACTCCATTGTTCTCTCCGACTATACTCCTATCAAATGTCGACCATACTCCATCCCTCTGAACTATAGGGACAATATCGACAAGGAAATTCTTAGTCTTGAATCGTATGGGATAATTCAGAAATCCCAATCAGAGTACTCCTTTCCCATCGTCTTAGTAAAAAAAGAAGGACTCTACTATCAGACTCTGTGTCGACTACAGAAAGCTAAATTCAATAACTAAGACAGACACAGAACCATCCCTTATTGTGACGATCTGATCTTAAACATGTCAGCATCTACCATCTTTTCTAAGCTTGACCTAACTAAAGGCTACTGGCAAATTCCTATGAATAAAGATTCCATCCATCTTACTGCATTTGCAACACCTTTAGGTCTTTACGAGTGGCGTTTTCTTCCTTTCGGCCTACGCAATGCGCCTGCGACTTTTGTCCGTCTCACTAGGGAGCATTTGCATGAAGTAACAAACACCCAAACTTATATAGACGACATTTGTGTGCATACAACAGACTGGTAGACACACATACAAACCTTAAGACATGCCTTCAAGAGAATTAAGTTGTTTGGATTCACAGTCAAACCAACCAAAGTGGAGTTGGCGTTGGAGGAAATAGATTTCTTAGGCCTTACTATATCAAAGGGCCACTTGAAAAGTGATGACAAAATTGTAACCAAAATTTTGAACCTCATTATGCCAACAACCAAGAAGCAAGTGAGAAGTTTACTGGGTTTGGTAAATTACTATAACAAATTTATTCCCAATTTGGCTCAGATCACCAGTGTATTTTCTGATTTATTGAAAGCTAATGTAAAAATAAATGTACAAGATGCTATTTTAAAGAGTGCAATGTCAAAACTAAAGCATCATTTTAGTAACATCCCTATTTTGAAATTACCTAACCCAAAATTCTTCTAAACATCCACTGGGCAGACTTCAGAACCAATACGCAAATAAGACAAGAGACTAAGCAAGATACACTATCCAATTTCATAAGAAGACGCCGCTGGAACTACATCGGCCATGTACTCAGAATGGACAAGACAAGACTCCCCTACCAAGCCCTCATATGGTCACCAGTAGGGAAAAGAAAACGCGGAAGACCAAGAGAGACCCTGCGTAGAACCATCATTAGAGAAGGCTCATTCAATGGCCAAGTAAATATCTAAGATCTACAACAGGTAGCAGCAAACCGCCAAGCATGGAGAGTCAGGACTTCTGTCCTATGCGCCGCCTTAGGCTCAAGAGGAAAGACTAACTAAACTAACCCAAAATTACAATATACTCTTGGGACTGATGCGAGTACCACGACCCTCGCGGGCGTACTCCTTCAAGAGTATGATGGGATCCTTCATCTAATAATGTATGTAAGTCGCAAGCTCACGCCAACAGAAACCAGATATGATGTCTCTCAATTGGAGGCACTAGCGATTGTATATTGTGTTAGTAAATTACATAGATTTCTGGCAGGAACACATTTCGTCCTGGAAACTGATAATTCCCCGCTGACAGTGATGGAAACAGGGCTTCCAAAGAATAACAGAATTTATCACTGGGCCCTGATACTCCAGAACTACTCATTTTCTGTAAGGCACATAAGAGGAAGCCAGAATACGTTAACAGACCTGCTAACCAGACCCTCAGACTTTGAAGTGAAACAGAAGGAGGGCGCGACATCGTCACCGTCATCTGCAGCTACCATAGATTAGTTACTGTATATAGTAATATTAACACAGAAGGACGACGGTACAGCGTCACCGCCAGCAGAAGCTACTAGTGCATATGAACGGTGGTAGTAACAGTAAGACAGAAGAACGACGTTACATCGTCAACGTCATCTGCAGCTACTAGTGTACATGAACTGTGGTAGTAATATTAGGACAGAAGAACGACGTTACATCGTCACCGTCATCTGCAGCTACTAGTGTACATGAACTGTGGTAGTAATAGTAGGACAGAAGGACGACGTTACATCGTCACCGTCATCTGCAGCTACTATAGAAATTAACCATTGTATATAGACTGTGGTAATAATTTAGCACAGAGGGAAGATGCGACAATATCACCTTCACCTGGAGCTACGACCAACTTAGTTAGATATACTGTGTTATTATAACATGTACTAATTGATTATGGATAACATGATTTTTAATGAAGTTACAAATTTAAGTTAATTAAATAAATTTTCTTTAGGTTTAGAAGATAGTGATAGAAAGGTGACAATAATCTAAACTGAATTAGTTTAGTAATAGTTTATTTCATTTAGACATCTAAAGACAGATAATATTTAAACCATGAACACCTTTAAATTATTAGGATTAGAACATACAGGTCTCTTAGGAGACGACTGTCTTAAAAGCCAATGATAGTTGTTAGTCAGAATAACTTAACTTAGTTAGCACTTAATTAATAATTTAGATTAATTTGTAATTAAATACAGTTAAAATTTAGGAGGCTCATTAACAACATTTTACTTTAAGGGAGCCAATACATTTCTCCTACATCTTGTTTAGTTAGTTAAATTACCTTTCCTTAGTTAGCAACACCCATTACACCAAACTATAGCAAACCAGTTATTTAGGATAGTTCGTTCCCTTAGCATTGCTTTAAGCAATCCAACAACGGTGTAAATACTTTAGTTTAACATAGAAAGTACTATTAAAAGGTACTACAAGTTGGCTCAATGATTGTTTAAAACGAGCCCATTTTTATTTTAATGAGAAACATATGTTTAAACTTGCATTGTCTGACTCTGTGAACAAAAGATGAGTGAAAAGGAAGAATGAAAGTATTAAAAACAGTACGGATATTCAGCGGTGCATTTTTTCGCACACATGAGTTTTTAAAAATTGTCTTCGTCTTCTGTGTAACACATGTGAGCGTGTTGTTATTTTATATGTGTTTCAGCCACTATTGCATTGCAGCTATGGTAACGTTTTCCAGCGTCTCAGTTCGGCGACGCATCTCACAAATCAAGCATAAGCAATTATTTGTGACTTGCAGAAACCTACCTGCGACACTTGAAGGCTTTAATTACATAAACTATAAACATACACTTATGTTTCTAATTTAAGCATACATAAAGTATAAATAAACACGCATACAAACAGGAACATAAACAAATAAAGTACAAACAGCAGGATTTTGTAAGGGGAGAGCGCAGATCCACAGGGGACACGACAGACTTATAGAAATGTTGAGAACACAGTTGAAAGTTTATCCGCAAGCGGAAGTCAGATAGGTGAACATAAGCAAACACACAACTTGGAAGATATGGTGAGGTACATTGCACGGGAGCCATGCATTATATATTCATGAATTGTCTCCATAACAGGAACAATTTATATCGGGATATCGGTATTCGTTATTTGGAGAGGTAGTGTTTTTTTTACAAACAAACTGGCCTTGGTTCGACACAGCTTCCAAGAGTGTAATGTGGAAGAGTAGTGACTCTTACCAACAGTACAGGTGTGGGACACTGATCATAAACCAGTGGATAGATACATCAACTTGGTATCAGACTTATATAAGTCAGAAGTGGTACCTAAGGACAAGAGTGGTGAACTCCTACGAGCACATTGACAAATTAGATCCAACTTTTTATATGCTACGACGACATTGCGTCACACCTACTAGTTTGAACTTGGTGACGCAATACGGGGGAGCCACGGGAGTATGTCAAAGTGTTAGGTAGGACATAGAGAAGACAAGAGACAGAAGAGGGGTAAGGACAGACAGGACGTAGATTAGGACCTCTACAAGGGAGTAGATAGAGTAGAGACAGAAAGCAAGCTATAACCTAGAACAGTCATATGACAGGACGTAGGTGGGGACACGGACGTGTCATATCTAGAACACCAGTAGGACCAACCCCGAGGATAGGGCGGGGGACGCTAGGTCACGGAACAACACCTGTAAACAGACTAAGCAGTAGTACAACCCAAGGTTGACATGAACAAAACTACTGTACTCCGTGACGAATAGAACAGCACGGAGTTTTGCTGACCGCACGGGATTTAGGACGACCAGGCTAGCGAGTCGAGTGAATTTACTCAGACGGGACAGAACAGTCTTCCAGACAGGACGTGTGTGATTTTCCGAGAGCCAATACGTAGTTTACGAGGTCGCAAGTTACAGATAGCGAGAGTTGAGTTATATCTGATTATGTATGAGTTTTGTGTGAAGCTAGGCGACCACTGTATATTGAGACAGGCAGTCAACGCCTGATCATGATTATATGAATATATCAGGGTCGCCTGAATTAAAAGTGTATAAATTCCATCTTTGAGGTGTGGATGAAGTAGCGAGAGTACCTGTATGCAATCTAAGATGTTGACAATGATGATGACAGAGGAGAGAGAGCGAGAGAGAGAGAGAGAGAGAGAGAGAGAGAGAGAGAGAGAGAGAGAGAGAGAGAGAGAGAGATATAAGATTAGATTAGGATAGATACATAAGATAGATAGACAGATTAGATAGATAGATTAGATAGATAGATCAGATAAATAGATCAGATAGATAGATTAGATATATAGATTAGATAGATAGATTAGATTAGATAGATTAGACCGATAGATAAGATAGATAGATTACATAGATTAGATAAATATATAGATTAGATAAATAGATAGATTAGATAAATAGATAGATGAGATAGATAGGTTAGATAGATAATAATAATAATAATAATAATAATAATAATAATAATAATAATAATAATAAGTCTTTATTTTCAAAGGGTTAAGAATTGGGCACGCAGGCCCGTCTGACATTCTGCCCTTCTTCTCTATTTCCTCTCATACATTCTTTCATTCAACATCACTTATGAAGCAACTTTTGACAACAAAAGAACATTAAAACGCATGAAAAATAATCAATAACAAATGACTCACTGAAGCAGTGTTTAACATGGGCATTATAAAATACCTAAGGAGGGTGTAACGTGCCATACATAAGGGAATGTTTTTTGGCTAGTTGTCGTTTGAGATAAGTTACCATTATTGTCTTTTTTGTGTTGTTTGTTATGGGGGCATGTAGTCTGTACTAAGGTAGTGTTCAAACAGGTTGCGAATGTATGTATCATGATTGGTGGTGTCTTTGATTTCTTGTGGAAGATTGTTCGACAACTGAGCGGCAGAGTATGCTCAATCAATCATGTGCCATGCCGGAAAGCGTGGGCGGTCATGATTCGCCATTTCACTCGATCACCAGAGTCGTGGATCAGCTCAGTGTTCCTGTCTCGTCCATGCCATGTGGCCAAGCCATCCAGGTATTTTCCTCTCGGTCTTCCTCTTGGTCTGTTCCCCTCGATCTTGCCAGCTGTCACCAAGTTCTCCAGTCCATTTCTTCTCATAACATGTCCAAAAAATTTTGACTGTCTACGTCTAATTTCTCTAATCAATCTACGATTTTCATTTGTCTCTTGTAGTACTTGGTCATTGGTTTTTCTATCTGTCCATGGTATTCTTTGCATTTTCCTCAGAAACCACATTTCTGCAGCCATCAGATGTTTTTCAGCTTGACTGCACATTGTCCAAGTTTCACATCCATACAAAAGAACAGGCTCTATGTATCCCCTCATCACTCTTTTTCTCGTTTCAATTGACATCATTTTATTGGTCAGAATGTTTTTCATCTTGCTAAAGGCTACCTTCGCAATGGCGATTCTTGTTCTAATCTCTTCAAGGCATCTGCCATCAGATGTTATGACTGTTCCGAGATAATTGAACCGATTCACTTGCTGAAGAATATTCCCATTTACTTGTATATTACATTGTGGTACTTCGTTCTTCCTAGTGACGACCATAACCTGTGTCTTCCTACAATTTAATTCCAACCCCAGCTGCTCACTGTGTACAACCACAGCGTCTACTAATTGTTGCAGATCATGTGCATTGTCTGCAATCAATACTGTATCATCTGCATATCTAATGTTATTTATGTTTCGTCCTCCAATGCTGATTCCATTTAGGTCTTCTACATTTCTGAAAATATTTTCACTGTATAAGGAAAAAAGATCTGGAGACATTACACATCCCTGCCTAACACCTCTCTTAATAGGTTGGTATTGTCCTACTTCATTATCAATTCTTATGGCAGCTTGTTGTTTCCAATATATGTTTTTTATAAGTCTAATGTCTTTCCCATCAATTTGTAGATCTGCCAGCATATCCACAATGTTGACATGTCTTACTCTATCAAAAGCCTTTGTGTAGTCAATAAAGCAAAGATGTATATCCTTGTTTACTTCTAAAGCACGTTCAATAACTGTTCGCAGCATATACACAGCATTTACTGTACCCTTTCCTTCTACAAAACCACATTGTTCTTCCCCTATTTCAGGTTGTATTTTCTTCCTCACTCTTTGCATGATAATTCGTAACAAAATCTTTGTGATGTGACTCATTATACTAATTGTTCTATGTTGATCACATTCTAAGGTTCCTGATTTCTTTGGGATTGCATTAAATACAGAATTACATAATTCAGAAGGTATATCTCCAGTATCATATAATGTGTTCAGCAGTCTAGTGACTTGCTCTAGTCCAAATTCTTCTAAAGCTTTAATCATTTCTGTTGTGATGTTATCTGCACCGGGGGCCTTGCCAGCTTTCATATGCTTAAGAACATTTTGAACCTCCATCTTTAAAATTGCTGGTCCTTCATTATTAAATCTAATAGCATACTGTTCCTCTCTGTTATCATTATACAGGTCTTTCACATAATCTGTCCATACACGTAGAATCTGATCTTTTTCTATTATGATTTTGCCATCTTTAGTTCTTAGACAGCCTGTTGATGTACTTGTTCTTTTATTAGTAAGTTCCTGAATCCTTTTGTGCACTAATTTGGTATTTTGACTGTTGTGTTGTTTTTCAATTTCTAAGCACTTTTCCTCAAGCCATGATTCTTTTGCCTTCCTACATAATATTCTGACTTGTCTGTGAATTTCTTCATATTTGGCAGGATTATTTTTGTTGAGTCTTCTTGTTTCCATTAAGTGTAAAATTTCCTCAGTCATCCATTTCTTACGACCCACCTTCTTTAATTTTGGAATAGTTGTTTCTGCAGCCATATTGATTGAATTCTTTAACATTTCCCATTGATCATCCACATCCTGGAATAGGATCTCTAGATCAGACAATATTTCAAATCTGTTCTGTACTTCTATGTTGAATTTGTTTTGTATTTCCTTGTCATTACTCAATGTACACAAATCATATTTAGTGCTCCCTGTTGTATACTTGACTTTCTTCAACTTTATCCTCAATGTTCCTGTGAGTAATCTGTGGTCACTATAACAATCAGCACTGGGAACTGTTTTTGCTACTGTTAGGGCGTTTCTAAACCTTCTGCTAATGAGAATGTAATCAATCTGGTTTCTAATCCTGCTATCAGGACTCCTCCAGGTCCATAATCTTCTAGGGTGTTGCTTGAACCAGGTGTTTCCTACAATCATTTCCTGTTCTTTTGCCCACTCTACTAGTCTGTATCCTCTTTCATTTCTCTCTCCTAAACCATAGTTTCCTACTGTGTATCTATCCCCTTGATTTCCTACTTTTGCATTGAAGTCCCCTATTATAATGTTTATTTCTGAATTTTTACATTTCTTTAAGGCAGACTCTATGTCATTATAAAATTCCTCTACACTATCTTCACTGGACTCTCCTGTTGGGGCATATACTTGAATAACATTTATGTTAAAAGGTCTGCCACTCAATTTAACTAGTAGTACTCTGTCCGACACGGCCCAATATCCCTGAACAGACGTTGATGTTTTCCGGTCCAAAATTATTGCCACTCCCCTATGTCGATCCTCACCTCCAGAATAAATAATCTTACAATCTTTATGTATCTTGATGCCTGCTCCTGTCCATCTCGTTTCGCACATACCTAATATATTAATTTTTTCTCTTTGAATTTCTTGTGTTATGTTCTCTAATGTTCCGTCGTTGTTTAACGTCCTAACGTTCCATGTTCCTAATTTTAATGTCTCTGTCCTTGTCTTGCGATGATCAGTCTTTAAGCGAATCATAATAAACTAGGCAATTTCAAAGAGGTAGTTTGCCGTTGCTTTCCTCTATGGCAGTGACCATACTGGCCGGATGACCGCAATCAGTGTCTCTCGAAAGAGAGAAAGCTTGCCGTCGCGAAACTCGAGACCATAACCAAGAAATATCTGTCGGCTGCCCTCATAATTTCATCCACCACCTGCCTTCCGTGGCTTCTTTTGAACACTTCCAATTAACGAACACGAAATAACATCACATAATCCAAAGGAAAAACACTATCCACACGAATTTCACGGGAATTTCCATAAGGAATCCACAGAAAAACACTGAACAGCTTCTCCCCCAAGACAACGAGTCATCGCGTAGCCATTACACCGGAAGTGTGTAAGCTTGTAACTTAAGAGTATGCTAAGCTTGTTTTATATAAGTCTATCCTAGGTTTAGGGACATGAAGTATATTTAGTCGTTCGCTATGTCTAGCGTTATATTTAAACAATGGCCAAAGGTAGCTTGGAGCATTTTGAAATAGGATTTTGTGAATTAGTTTGGTTTTATTAAAAAGCAGGCGCTTGTGGAGTGGCAGTAACCGGAGACGTTTATATAGGTTAGAATTTTCGGTAAGCTTTTCACCATTAATTAAACGCACTGCCCTTTTCTGGAGTGAATATAGGCGTTTTGTTATTGATTTGGAGCATCCATCCCAGACTGTGGAGCAGTAATCAATATGTGTTTGTATATAAGAAGTATAGAATATCTTTCTTGTGTTTTCGTCAAGGAAATTTTTAATTTTGGCAAGTTGGTATTCTTTTTTGGCTATTTGTTTAACTAGAGCATGAACATGTGAGTTAAAAGTTAGATTTTGATCTATGATAACACCCAGTGTCTTGTGCTCGGTGGCACTTTCTACAGGCGTGCTGCCAATGTGCAGCTGAAGAGTTCTATGCGAGTTTAGAGTGTGAAGTCTTTGCCTGGTTCCTATTAACATAGACTTTGTTTTAGTAATGTTAATTTGCATGCGGTTTGCATGACTCCAGTTAACTACACTATTTATTTCCTGTTGCAAGGATAATTCTAGCACATTACGATCAACAGCGTTTGTATATACTGTGCAGTCATCAGCAAATAGATCGCAGGACGACGACAGACTTAATGGAAGATCATTTATATAAATGGCAAATAATAGAGGGCCAAGAATAGACCCCTGAGGTACTCCAATATTAATGGTAATGGCTTGAGATAAAACTTTATTGTGTGATACTACTTGCTTTCTGTCTAATAAGAATGATTTTATTAATGTCACTATATTAAAACTTACTTTCATTGTTTCTAGTTTTTTAATTAGAATAGTATGATCTATCATATCGAATGCTTTCCTAAAGTCTATAAACACCGCTCCACATAGAGTATTGTTGTTAATATTTTGATGCCAGTTTTCTATCATGTTTGTTAGTGCCGTATGGCAAGAACCGGAGACGTTTATATCGTAATGTGCTAGAAGTCAGTCAGGTCTTAGTCAGATATGACTGAGCTACCGTATAACAGTAGACGGTACTACCTGGTTTCTGTTAGCGCCGAACGTTGGGCGGCGCTTACCAAACCCGACACCCCACATTGTGCCAACGGCTTCGGGCGGAAGAGCGCAATTGGGAGGGTACAAGCCTTACCCTGGTGCGAGGAAATGCAAGCTAAAGACAAAATTGTCATGGCAGGGCAGACCAGGCCCTAAGCCTTGGTTGGCGACTGGTCTAGGATCGAAGCTCCGACAGGCGGACAGTTAGAGCATTGCTTTGCTGATCCGGCAGCTTCTGCAGCTTGTCTTGTTCCAGATGTAGGGGTGTTACCTTTCCTCTGGAGTGAACTAGGCAGGCCGAGAGAGGGATCATGCTGCATGGGCAACACATGATCTCTATATTTTAGCCCAGGCTTTGTGCTATGGAGAGGCAATAACTCCATCCCTGGTCTTAACTGGTCTCGGAATCAAAGCGAGAGGCAACTGTTACGGGTTATAAGTCCTTGTCAGTTGGCGTAGACATGGGGCGCCACGCGTTGCCTCTGACGGTGGGAGACACCTATAGGTGTCACTGATCAGCTACCGCCCGCCTCAAGCTGGGCAGCCCCCAGCCAATTGGGTGCTGATCCGCCACAGCCTGCCTGCTTCAATGGGTGCTTGGGGCTAGGACAAAATCTGAATCGCAGGCTGTAAAACCAATGCACCAGGTACAAACAAAAATATAAATAGAAACCTCAAGCTACGGCTTGCAACCTGGAACGTGAGAACCATGTGTCCAGGATTTTCCACTGACTTGACCAATATTGACGATGTGAGAAAAACGGCTGTGATTGATGCCGAACTCAATCGTCTTAACATTGATATTGCTGGCCTGCAGTAGACTCGCCTCGCTGAGGAAGGGTCACTCAGGGAAAACAACTACACCTTTTTCTGGAAGGGTAAAGGGCAGGCAGAAAAAAGGCAACACGGTGTGGGCTTTGCAGTGAAGAATTCGCTACTGGGAATGATTGAAATTCCAGCAGGAGGAAATGAAAGACTATTATCCCTGCGCTTGGCAACCTCTTGTGGGTTTGCCACCATTATTACTGCATATGCACCGACACTCGATTCCTCTGATGATGTGAAGGATTTGTTCTATGAGGAGTTAGACTCTGTGATCAAGGCAGTTCCAAAATCCGACTACATTTATATGCTCGGTGATTTCAATGCTCGTGTGGGCAAGGACTCGAGTTCATGGCCAGTGTGCCTTGGAAAATACAACATCGGTCGCATGAATGAAAATGGGCAAAGGTTGCTGGAGCATTGCACCAGTAATGACCTATGTATTACAAACTCTTTTTTTAAAACAAAAGAGATGCATAAGGTCACATGGAAACATCCAAGATCCGGCCATTGGCACCAGCTGGACTTCATCATCACACGGAGACAACATCTGAACCATATATCATTGACTCGTAGTTACCACAGTGCTGACTGTGATACGGATCATTCTTTGGTTGTTGCAAGGGTTAGACTGAGACCAAAGAGAATCTACACAGCTAAACACAAATCTAGCCCCAGGATTAATATTATTAACACTCATGATCCTGAAAAGTGCTTTCAGTTTCAACAGCAACTTGAAGACGCTTTCACTGATACACCAGAAAATTGTACAGTAAATGATAAATGGAATAAACTTAAGGAAACTCTTTGTAAAACTGCCGTAAAGGTTTACGGCACTGTGGATCATAAGAGGCAGGACTGGTTTGCGGCCAACAGCGAGACTCTGCAGCCCTTGATTGATAAGAAGAAGAAAGCTCTCTTAAGAAACAAGGAAAGACCAACGCGTAACACTCTGAGTGAGCTAAGGCAAGCTAGGAAGGATGTGCAAAAGGCTGCCAGGCAGTGTGCAAATGATTATTGGATCAAGTTATGTGAGTCCATTCAAATCGCAAGTGATAAGGGAGACATAAGAAGCATGTATGAAGGAATAAAGAAAGCCTGTGGTCCAGTGATCAAAAGAAGTGCACCATTGAAAACCTTGACTGGAGAAGTCATCACTGATAAGAAACAGCAGATGGACAGATGGGTAGAGCACTATTTGGAGCTTTACTCAAGTGAGACCAAACTAGCGGATAATGCCCTCAACGCCATAGAGGCTCTACCAACTCTTGACCACCTGGACACACTTCCCACCATAACAGAAGTTAAGTGTGCTATAAATGAACTTGCATCTGGCAAGGCTCCAGGTAAGGATGGGATTCCAATAGAGGTTATCAGGAGTGGGCAAGACACACTCACTATACAGATCCACCAGCTAATAGAGCTATGCTGGCGTGAAGGACAAGTCCCATAGGATTTCAAAGATTCAAGCATCATAACACTGTACAAGAACAAGGGCGATCGGAGCGACTGCAACAACTATAGGGGTATCTCACTTCTGTGTATTGTTGGAAAAGTATTTGCCAGAATTGTTCTGCGCAGACTTCAAGTCCTAGGAGATCAAGTCTACCCCGAATCACAGTGTGGCTTTCGACAGAACCGGTCTACCACTGATATGATATTCTCATTGCGACAAATGCAAGAAAAATGCCGTGAACAGAATCAACCACTGTTTATTGCCTTCATCGACCTCACAAAGGCATTTGATTTGGTCAGTCGTGAGGGTCTGTTCAAGGCACTAAAGAAGATTGGCTGCCCACCAACTCTTCTGTCCATTGTGGAATCGTTCCACACAGGCATGAAGGGTATAATCAAGTTTGATGGTGCAACTTCTGAAGAATTTGAAATCAAGAGTGGAGTTAAGCAAGGTTGTGTACTAGCTCCCACCCTCTTTGGAATATACTTTTCACTTCTACTGAAATATGCATTTCGTGATCAGGATGGTGGTATATACATTCACTCACGCTCAGATGGCGGCCTCTACAATGCTCAGAGATTGAAGGCTAAGACCAAAATTAGGAGGGTACTGATCAGAGAGTTGCTTTTTGCAGATGATGCTGCAGTTACGACCCACTCTGAGGAAGAATTGCAATGTCTACTATCTGCATTCTCCAATGCTTGTTCTGAATTTGGTTTAACAATTAGCAAAAAGAAGACACAGATTATGTCACAGGGTGCACATAGGGTACCATCAATCTTTATTGACGACGCCGAACTAGAGATAGTAGACCATTTTACATATCTAGGATCAGTGGTAAATAGCAAATTATCCCTAGATCAGGAAATCAACATCCGGATTGGTAAGGCAGCAACAACAATGAACAGGTTAAGAAAAAGAGTCTGGGAGAACAGGAAGCTTACTGCCAAAACAAAAGTCCTTGTCTATCAAGCCTGTGTCCTTAGTACTCTTCTCTATGGCAGTGAAACCTGGACAACTTACTCACACCAAGAGAACAATTTAAACAGCTTTCATATGCGGTGTCTGCGAAGAATTCTTGGTATTAAGTGGCAAGACAAAATCACAAATACTGAAGTATTGGAAAGATCAGGTTGTGTGACAGTTTATTCCATGCTCAGTCTTCGTAGACTTAGATGGATAGGACATCTTAGGAGGATGGATGATGGTAGAATACCAAAGGATATCTTTTTTGGTGAATTACAGATGGGTAAGAGATCTCAGGGTCGGCCTCTACTACGATACAAAGATGTGTGTAAGCGGGACATGATTGATACAGGCATTGATAATGCACATTGGGAGCAAGTCGCCGCTGAACGTGTTGCATGGAGGGCAAATATCAGAAATGGAATAAAGTCAAAGGAGAAAATTATTGCAGAAAAGTCACACACCAAGCGTTTGAGACGTAAGATGGTGCATGATGGTGGAAATGACCATGTGTTCACATGCACCCACTGTGAACGGACATTTACAGCGCAAATTGGCCTTATCAGTCACACTCGCTACCGCCATAGTTAAAAGTTATTATGCCTTTTTAAAGCACAAACTATCGTCTGTCAAGACGGCAAGGTGCCAATGATGATGGCAAGAATATTTTGGCCGAAATCCTGACTGACTGTCAACTATCAGTTTATGGCGAACTAAGTGATCTAGTGTTGTTTTGTGGATGTGCTTTTCTAGCGGTTTGGATAATGAGGATAATATGGAAATTGGTCTATAATTACTCATGAGACGATCGTCTAGAGGACCAGCTTTTAAATGAGGATACACTTTAGCGATTTTAAAGGCTGATGGGAAATGACCTCTGGTTAGACATTGATTATATATAAAAGTTAGTGACTCGCAGATCGCCGGTGCAGCATGGCGAAGGATCCGACTACTAATTCCATCTAGTCCTGATGAGTTATTGTTTTTTAGATTACGGAGATGAGTAAATACTTCAGTTGTCGTCATTAGCGGTATGTTGGAGGAAATGTGTCCATAGCATTTGTTCTCACAGAATGATGATAATAAAGATATGTCATGAGGCGCATCTGGTATTGCAGCCTTCAGTTGGTTTATGTCGGACTGAAAGTATCTACTGAATTGATCACATGTAACCTGATTTGATGGTAATGATTGTGATGATTTGTGTTTGTTTGTCAAGGTATTAATTGCTTTCCATATATCTTTAGTGTTGGTTTTATCTATTACTATGTTCTTAAAATAGTTTTTCTTTTCCTTCCGAATAACATATTGAACTTTGTTTCTCAGACTACGGTACATAGTTAGATCTCTATTTTTGTGAGCCCTGTCGCGATCTCTCATAAGTTCAACTACCTCCTGTGTGATCCACGGGGTCTTTGTGTGATGTTTAACACGAACTTCCTTAAATGGAACATGTTTATCAAATATACTTAGAAAGGTCTTTAGCCAGTGGTCCAGAGCATCGTCTGGGCCAGGAAGCTGGTAAACATAATCTAGAGATGAGTTGACCAAATCTTGTAAGAAGACGTCTCGATTGAAATTTTTGTAATTTCTATATTTTATGCTTATATGTTTGTGTTTGGGAGTTTTGGTGCCCCTTTTCGACCACGTGCAACATACTGGATAGTGATCGCTCATTGCATTGATAGGTACACTACATTCTGTGATGTTATCAGCACACGTAGTATAAATATGATCTATAAGTGTTGCAGATGATTTAGTGATTCTAGTGGCTTGTTTGACTAACTGTTGGAAATTATATGACTCTATTATGTTTTCCCATGTTTTGTTTGATTTGTTAGCGTCTATGTTGAAGTCACATAGCAATATTATTTCCCTAGCATTACTAAAGACTACATCCATCATAGTGGTGAATTTTTCATACCAGATATTTCCTGCACTGGGGTTTCGATAAAGATAGCCAACTACTAGCGGTATGCAATTTTGAAGTTTAACCTCTATCCATACAAACTCAATCTCACAGGTTTCAAAGTCTAGCCTGCGGTGGGCGTTTAGCGAGTTGGAAATATAAACTGCAATACCCGTCTCTTGTTTCTGATAGGGATCTCTTCTAATGGTTTTAAAACCTCTGATAGCGATGTCATCATCTGAGATGTTGCCATTTAATCGACTTTCGCTAACGCCAAACATGTGAAAATTTTGATTAAGTATAAGTGATAGTTCGGGCAGCTTCCCTAATAGATGGCATATGTTTACATGCCCGATTCTGAGCCCATTATTCCTGAGCCAGTGTTCGTACTTATTAGACATTTCAACAATGCGTAATCACAAGTTTAAAAGCAAAACACACACACACAAAGTGAATACAACTTACGTCCCTTATTACAAAAACACACTCTAAAGTACAGAGAAACAGTAATATCTCTGTCAATATATAAAAATACGTACACAGATCCGTAAGGAAGAGCAGTGAAGACCCCCTCACTCACCGTGAAAACACAATTAGAATTATTATAAAAGCTATACAGCTAAGTACTATCAATTAATATAAAGTCAAAACCAGTCAATGTTTGTAATAACTTATAACCTAATACGTTACTAGATCAAGTTATAACCAAATATGCAGATAAACGTTTAAGGAGAGGCTCTTTCTTGTACCGAGATCCGGTGTAGCTTTGTCCTAAGTTGCTAGTAAATACCAGGTTGTGTTGGTTGTTGGTATAGCGACATTATAAGTGCTTGACGAAGTGTAGCTGGGCTATACCGTGTGAGGTGCAACCATTTTGGATTACAATTAAATGGGTACTGATGATATCTCATGGGTATGTAATGACTACCAACTAGAGCCTCTGGTTGGTGGCTAACAGGAGGTTGTGCTGGCACGTCGTTGTTGCTGAGAGTCGGATCCTTTCTGGGGAGAATAGGAATCATATCTTCGTAATTATTACCCTCCTGTGTGAAAGACGACGTATTTAACGGACTTGGTGTTGTGGTAGTGTCCCGTCTGGCTTGGATTTCAGGTGCAGTGGTTATGAGTGGTCTGCACACTTCTGTCCTATTGGTACTTGATGTGACGGGAGTATGTCGTCTGGCTTGAGTTTCAGGAGTAGCTAAAAGTGTCCGGCGCGATCCCGTATTGGATGTATGGTATGTCCGTTCTGGATATTTTAAATTCTTGGCGAGAAAACTGGTGCCCAATGTAGATAAATGTATTTGATCCTTGTAAAGACTCTTTTTTGGTGCACCAGCCTGTGAAGTGAATGATGCTGTATTGTTGATGAATTGTATCTTGTTTTGAGAACAGAACTTCTGCAACATGTTGTTATTTATGTCAGCTAGACGGCGCTGGTGTCCATAACTCGGTGATATGATGGAGGAGAAGAAAATGGATGAGTTAGGAAAAGTGTGACGTAATCTGTTCAAGAGTGCCAGCAGTTGAGACCCTGTGATTTGTTGGTTGTTCATGGTGTCGGTGATGCCAATATGTACGCTTGCCCTTCTGACGCTATGATTTACAGCCAACCT
This sequence comes from Cepaea hortensis, assembly GCA_963921405.1. NCBI lineage: Eukaryota > Metazoa > Mollusca > Gastropoda > Stylommatophora > Helicidae > Cepaea > Cepaea hortensis. The sequence goes on from OY992876.1 coordinate 83,640,086, forward strand.
GCTAATCTTGTCTGTTAGCCGGTCTACACCAGCCCCAGGCAGTGGGATTATTGAAACAATGTCTTTGTCTGATGTGGCCATCCTGTCGCTGTATAAACCTTTCATTAAGGAATCGCCTAGTATAATATGTGTACAGTCAGGTCGTGCTGTCTGTACATGTTGGTTGTCAGCACGTCTCGACCGTTGTTTCATCCATTTCCGATTATCAGCAGTCTTTATGTCTCCATGTGGTTCTCCCAATGTATCTTGTTGGCTTGTCTTGCCCGTTTGCAGCATGTTAAAGCACTGTAATTTTTCTGGTGACTTTTCTTGAAGTACTTCAAACCTATTGCTTATTTTGACGTCAATGGGGTAGACTGCTTGTTGTTGTTTATCTTCGTCTGCACATTGAGGTGTTTGTTGTTTTTTATCTTCCTCTGCGCGTTGAGTTGTTTTCATGGTGATTATCTGTTCTGGGTGGGATTGAGCTTCCCCAAGATTTCCCAAGGATGAAGCGGTTGCTTGAGAATTACATGCTTCATCGGTTTGGTTTGTAGAGGACGCATTCTGTAAGATTTGAACTGTATTTCTCAGCAGCAAATTTTCGTCTCGCAGGAGTGCACTGCTTATCTTGTTGTTTGCTTCAATGTTGGTTGAAACAGTGACAATGAGCGCCTTTAGTGATTGTTCTAGTTCCTCAATGCGCTGTTTACAGTCGCACGAATGTCCATTGATAGTTAAGATGCTATTGTTATCTGAGGCAGGTACTTCTTCAAAAATGTCAACATTGGGTTCTATGTTGTTTTGGATACGCTCCATTGGGTATTCAATAGCCAAGAGCGCTGGTGGGTTGGCAGGCCTCGTGTTGATGTTGTCATAGATTAGCCAGGGAGGCAGCCAGCCAGCCAGCCAGACATTCAGACAGACAGGTAGAGAGATTAGACAGATAGATTAGATAGATAGATATATTAGACAGATAGATTAGATAGATAGATTAGAAAGATAAATATATTAGATATCTATCTATTAGATTAGATAGATAGTTTAGATTTTTAGATAGATAGATTAGAGATGTCAATTGAAACGAGAAAAAGAGTGTTGAGATGCTATATAGAACCTGTACTCTTATATGGATGTGAAGCTTGGACAATGAGCAGTCAGGCTGAAAAACATCTGATGGCTGTAGAAATGTGGTTTCATAGGAAAATGCAAAGAATACCATGGACAGCCAGAAAGACCAATGAACAAGTTCTTCAAGAAACAAATGAAGATCGTAAACTGATTAGAGACATTAGACGTAGACAGTCACAATTTTTTTGGGCATGTTATGAGAAGAAATGATCTGGAGAACTTGGTGACAACTGGTAAGATCGAGGGGAACAGACCAAGGGGAAGACCTAGAAGCAAGTACCTGGATGGCTTGGCCTTGTGGCAGGGTCGAGACAGAAACACGGAGCTTATCCACGACTCTGGTGATCGAGTGAGATGGCAGAACATGACCGCCCACGCTTACCGGCATGGCACATGATGGATGGATGGAGATTAGATAGATAGATTAGATAAATAGATTAGCCAGGCAGACAGCCAGCCAGACAGACAGACAGACAGACAGACAGACAGACAGAACGAATGAATCAATAGTGCATAGTGCATGATACATTGACACAGAAAAAAAACACATTGTCAAATGAATGTTGTAAACACAAACAATGTATTTTATCATGTTATGACACACATCACCCACCCATCCACCCATTCCCGACACACACACACATCCCCTACCCACCCACACACACACCCAGGTCACACACACATGACCCTACCCATTAACCACCCACACACACATAAACCCACACACACAACCCAGGCACACATACATGCATCAATCCACCCCCACTCACACATCCCCACCCACACACATCTCCCGACCTACACACATCTCCCCATCTACACACATATTCCCACCTACACACATCTCCCAACGCATCCCATAACCCACGCACACTCACCCACCCACATCTCCACCACCCAGCCAAGCACACAAACCCCACCCACACACACATCTCCTCGTCAACCCACACACCCGCACCTGCACACACACTTGCCGCACCCACCCTCACATCCCCACTTACACACTTCCCCCACCCACACATTCTCCTGCACTCACTCACACATCCGGCACCCACCCACACACATATCCCCCACCCATCCCCCAACCTACACATACTCACCCACCCACACATCCCTTAACCACACATCCCCCAAACACACGCACACACACTCCACCATACACACATTCCCACACACATCTCCCCACTCATACACACCCCACAACATACACATCCCCCACCCACACACCCATCTCCCCACCCACCAACACATCCACCATCCCCACTCACACACCCATCTCCCAACCCACACACACATCTTCCCACATCCCCAACACATAACCCCACCACACACACATTCTACCACACATCCCTGCATACACACATCCCCCCCCCCCCACACACACACATCCCCCCCCACACACACACATCTCCCCACCCATACACATACCCCGCGCCCACACATCCATCTCCCCATCCACCAACACATCCCCCATTCACCCATACACACCTCGCAACACTCACACACACATCCCCACCCATATACACATCCACACCCACCCACACATCCCACTACCCACCAACACCCTCTACCCCAACCCACCTAAACACACACACACACATCCGGACCCACCCGCACATTTTCCTACCCACCCTCGCACCCCCCCCCCCCACACACACACACATCCCTCACCCACACATCTCCCCACTCAAATACATTCGCACACACATATACATACATACGCACATACATACACATACACCCACGTACACACATACTAACATATATAAAAAAACACACACATAGACACACATACACCCATATACACACGTACACACAGACTTACACACATACATACGCACACATACACACACTTACACTCTCACGTACACACATAACCATACACATACCTATACACACATACCCATATACACGTACACACATAAACACACATACTCGCATTCGCGCACCTACACACAAGTACACACAAAAGCACCACATATACCCACACAAACACATATACATACACACACATATACACAAGTACACCCACCCACACACACACACATGCATATATAAACACACGCATAGACGGGCATACACAAAGACACCCACATACACACATAGACACACCCACCCATCCACCTACACACATATAAAAGACACACATAAAGACACATATGCACATCCACCCACACTCATACTCACACATCTAGACACACACACGATGGCTGACATGCTCACTTAATCTAATATGAACAAACTCCCACACTTTACATACACATATACACTGACGATTATCGTGAAAATGGTGGGGAAAAAAATAATATGCTACTCATAGTGTAACAAAAAAATAGTGATTCAATTCAATGAATAATATAATTCCTGGAATTCACATAAGCATGATGAAATACATAATGAAAACAGACAGACAGACAGACGGACAGACCGACAGACGGACAGAAAGACTGACAGACAGACAGACAGACAGACAGAACGAACGAACGAACTTTATTTTAAAAGGGTAACAAATTGGGCACGCAGGCCCGTATTACATTCGGCCCTTTCGATCACTCATCTTTCATTCATCAAATGTGCATGTTACATTTACATAGGGAAAAAAACATTGTCAAATGGAGTTTGTAAGCATAAACAATGCATATTACGCATGGTACATTCACATTTTGGGAAAAAAAAATTGTCAAATGAAAGTTATAAACATAAACAGTGCATATTGCAATGTTGTGAGACACATCCCCCATCCACCCTCACACTCCACAGCTACCCACACATCCCTCAGCCACCCACACATCCCCCACCCACCACACCCCCACCCACCCACACATACCTCCACGCACTCACATTCTCAGGCAAACATACATGCCACCACCCACCCACTGATCACCCACCCACACACATTTCCCCACCCACGCATACATCCCCCACCCATCCCATAACCGACACGCACACACCCACCCACATATTCTCCACCACCCACCCACACACCCGCAACCACTCAGCAAAACACACATCACAAAACCACACACACATACCCTAGTCAACCCACACACCCCGCACAAATCCACACATACATCCCGCACCCTCACAATTTTCCCCACCCACACACACATCAGCCAACCTACACCCACTCACCCACCCAATATCCGCCACCTCTCAACTACACATCTCCCGCCTATACACACATCCCCACCCACAAACACATCTCCCGACCTGCCCACACATATCCCCAACCCATAAACACCCAAAAACACACACCTCGCACCCACCCCACCACTCACATATACCCCACCCACACACATCCGCCGCTCACACACATCTTCCCACAAACACACACATCCCCCAACTATACACTCATCTCTCACACACATCCACCCACTCACGTACTCATCCATCAACCACTCACACCCATACATCACCCAGCCGCCCATCAACACATGCATCTCTCATCTACCTTCCCACCCACACACACCCCAACCACCCAGCCAAACACACATCCCCCATCCACACATACATCCGGCATCCACCTGCACATCCCACACCTCCCCCATCTTTCACACATCTCCCCTCCCACACAAAACTCCACCCATAAACACATCCCCCCCACATGTATTCCTCATACACATCCCCGCCCACACATCTCTCACCCACACACACACATCTCCGCACCCACTCACACATCCCCCACCTATAAAAATCCTCACCACCCACACATACATCCTCCACCCACTCACATTTACCCCATCCACACTCACACACTCCCACCCACACAGACATATCCCATTCACAGACATCCCCACACTCATCCCCCACACCCATTACACACCTATCCCCCAACCCACACAATCTCCTACAACTCATTCACCCACCCAAATACATATTCCCTACCCACATCCCCCAACCCACCAACACCCACATACAACATCCACAGACAGACAGACAGACAGACAGACAGACAGACACAGATTTAAAAAGAAAAAGAAGGAAACTCGACAACAACAACAACAAAAAACCGGAAATGAGAGCAAATAAGAGGTGCAAAGTTGCCATCTTGAATGTTCTGCCCCATAAGAGTGGCGGTGAAGTACGCCACTGATCTCTTAATCCAATTGTCAGCCTCAGAGAGACCGAGCTTGATGTGATGTTTCATCAACTACCTCCAGGGAAGAGCACTGTTTACAGCTGTATGTGCAATATATCACTTGTGGTTAGTTGAAACAAGAAAGCATACCCGGCCCATTTACATGATGGGAGGAAGAGCAAGATAAATCTTCTAGAAACAATGTGCAACAATTATTGGCCCGCCAGATGTTCACTTTCACCGGCCTCCGAAATGTTGTTTGATTAAACGGAAACATGTCAACGCGTCTGGAGGTCGTGTCTGGAGGTCGTGAATGAGATAGATGTGTGTATTTTTTGTTGTTGCATATCCTTTACAGGACATTGCTGTCAATACCAGCATCTTTCAGCTGTATGTTGATCTCTTGGCAAGATTACGCTCAGTAGTTTGCCATTGCTTTCTGAGCGTCCGGCTCACATACCCCGTAAGTTACCGGTGCGATTTGAACCACTAGATGTGTGTCTAAAGGATGGAAATGAGGCAGTGTCTAAAGGATGGAATTGAGACAGAGGTGTGTCTGAAGGATGGAAATGAGACAGTGTCTAAAGGACGGGGATGAGACAGAGGTGTGTCTGAAGGATGGAAATGAGACAGAGGTATGTCTGAAGGATGGAAATGAGACAGTGTCTGAAGGATGGGGATGAGACGGGAGTATCGTATTTAGAGTGCGGGGATGAGACAGAGTTGTCGTGTCTGAAGATCGAGGATGAGACAGTGTGTCAGAAGGACGAACATGAGACAGAGGTGTCTGAAGGATAGAAATAGGACAGTTGTGTCATATTTGGAGTGTGGGGATGAGATTGTAGTATCGTATTTGGTGGACGGGAATGAGACAGTGGTGTCTGGAGGATGGAAATAAGACAGCTGTGTCTGGAGGACGGGGATGAGACAGTGGTGTCGTGTCTGGAGGACGGGGATAAGACAGAAGTGTCGTGTCTGGAGGAAGGGGATGAGACAGTGGTGTCTGGAGGATGGGGATGAGACAGTCGTGTCTGAATGATGAAAATGAGACAGTCGTGTCATATTTGGAGGACAGGGTGAGAGACAGAGATGTTGTGTCTGGAGGAAGGGGATGAGACAGAGGTGTGTCTAGATGACGAGGATGTGACAGAGGTGTATGGAGATCGGGAATAAGACAGTGGTGCCTAGAGAATGGGGATGAGACTGGTGTCTGGAGGACGGGAATGAGCCACATGTGTGACTGGAGGACAGGAATAAGACTGGTGTGTGGAGGACGGGAATGAAACAATGGTGTCTGGAGGACGGGAATGAGACAGATGTGTGTCTGGAGAACGGGAATGAGACAGATATGTCTGGAGGACAGGAATGAGACAGTGGTGTATGGAGGACGGGAATGAGACAGTGGTGTCTGGAGGACGGGAATGAGACAGTGGTGTCTGGAGGACGGGAATGAGACAGTGGTGTCTGGAGGACGGGAATGAGACAGTGGTGTCTGGAGGACGGGAATGAGACAGTGGTGTCTGGAGGACGGGAATGAGACAGTGATGTCTGGAGGACGGGAATGAGACAGTGGTGTGTCTGGAGAAACGGAATGAGACAGTTGTGTAAGCGTCTCAGTCACACGAAATGGTTACACTGCAAGCCTACATTTAAATTCATTGAGTGAACGTAGTCAACAGTAGAAAAATACGTCTCATTAACACCAAATGGAACGCTTGGTTAGCGAATCCATTACGTGGAAGTTAGAAGCAAAATCTTGATGAATGGATGTCGTCTCATTAACAAGAAATGGAACGCTTGGCTAGCGAATCCATTACGTAAAAGTCCGAAGCGAAAGCTTGCTGACTGAATGTCGTCTGCAAACTGACCGTTCCTGGTTTTTATGAGGAGCGGCCGGTGGCGAACGAAATACCCAATAGATGGAAGTGAGGAATTAAAGCAGCCCTGAGCAGCACGTGGCGGTGCCTTGGATGAGCCCAGTCACAGAGCGGTATGAGCCGGCTCTGCAATTATGGAAGCCTCCTTGGACGGCGGGAATGCCCATGGTCTGCGCCTGCCTTCCCATGAAGGTTGACCGTGATGTCTTTGATCGTTCTAACTTGACCAGCTGTAATGTGGACGACACCTCAACAGTAAGAGTCTCCCTCGAAACCTCGGGAAGGCAAACCCGTAACAACGCCAGCAGAAGTAGGATTTTCTGGCCTAAAGATTGCAAATAAAATTGGCACAACGCAAAAACGTCCGAGTTAAATGTCTTTCGTGATTGGAACAGCTCAGATTATCTTGTCTTCCGGGTACACGCCCGAACCAAGCTCGCTGAGTGGATGTCGTCTGCAGACTGACCGTTCCTGGTTTGTGCGGGGAGCGGCATGTGGTGAATGAAACGTCCATTACATGGAAGTGAGGAATTAAAGCAGCCATGTGCAGAACGTGGCGATTTCTTGGGTGAGCCCAGTTTCAGAGCGCTAGATGACGGCTCTGCAATTATGGAAGCCTCCTTGCATGGAGGGGAATGACCATGAACTTCCCCTGCCTTCCCTTGAGGGCTGACCGTGAAGTCTTCCACCGTTGTAACTTGACTAGCTGGGATGTGGAAAGCACCACAACAGTGAGAGTCCCCCAGGAATGCTAACCTGATTAGAAAACGCACGCTTAAGTCGGATGTGTTGGCCTAAGGGTTTTTGCCCAAAAATGCCTAACGAGACACACCGCAATTACGTCTAGAAACAAAAAACACTACGGATAAACGCAGAAGAAGAAGAAGAAGAAAGAAGAAGAAGAAGAAGAAGAAGAAGAAGAAGAAGAAGAAGAAGAAGAAGAAGAAGAAGAAAAGTGGTGTCTGGAGGACGGGAATGAGACAGATGTGTATTTGGAGAACAGGAATGAGACATATGTGTGTCTGGAGAACGGGAATGAGACAGTGGTGTGTTTGAAGGACGGGAATGAGACAGATGTGTGTCTGGAGAACGGGAATGAGACAGATGTGTGTCTGGAGAACGGGATTGAGGCAGTGGTGTCTGGAGAAGGGAAATGAGACAGTGGTATCTCGAGGACGGGAATGAGACAGTGGTGTCTGGAGGACGGGAATGAGACAGACGTGTCTGGAGGACAGGAATGAGACAGTGGTGTCAGAAGAACGGGAATGAGACATGTGTGTCTGGAGAATGAGAATGAGACAGTGGTGTCTGGAGGACGGAAATGAGACAGTGGTGTGTCTGGAGAACGGGAATGAGACAGTGGTGTCTGGAGGACGGAAATAAGACAGTGGCATGTCTGGAAAACGGGAATGAGACAGTGATGTCTGGAAGACAGGAGTGAGGCAGTGGTGTCTGAAGGACGGGAATTAGACAGTGGTGTCTGGAGGACGGGAATGAGACAGTGGTGTCTGGAGGACGGGAATGATACAGATGTGTGTCTGAAGGACTGAAATGTGACAGTGGTGTCTGGAGAACGGGAATGAGACAGTGGTGTCTGGAGGACAGGAATGTGACAGTGGTGTCTGGAGGACGGGAATGTGACAGTGGTGTCTGGAGGACGGGAATGTGACAGTGGTGTCTGGAGGACGGGAATGTGACAGTGGTGTCTGGAGGACGGGAATGTGACAGTGGTGTCTGGAGAACGGGAATGAGACAGTGGTGTCTGGAGGACGGGAATGTGACAGTGGTGTCTGGAGGACGGGAATGTGACAGTGGTGTCTGGAGAACGGGAATGAGACAATGGTGTCTGGAGGACGGGAATGTGACAGTGGTGTCTGGAGAACGGGAATGAGACAGTGGTGTCTGGAGGACGGGAATGTGACAGTGGTGTCTGGAGAACGGGAAGCAGACAGCGGTGTAAGCTTCTCAGTCACACGAAATGGTTACGATGCAAGCCTACATTTAAACTCATTGAGTGAGCGTAGTCAAAAGTAGAAAAATACGTCTCATTAACACTAAATGGAACGCTTGGTTAGCGAACCCATTACATGGAAGTTCGAAGCAAAAGCTTGATGACTGGGTGTAGTCTCATTAACAAGAAATGGAACGCTTGGCTAGCGAATCCATTACGTAAAAGTCCGAAGCGAAAGCTTGCTGAGTGGATGTCGTCTGCAAACTGACCGCTCCTAGTTTTCACAAGGAGTGGCCGGTGGCGAACGAAATACCCAATAGATGGAAGTGAGGAATTAAAGCAGCCCTGAGCAGCACGTGGCGATTCCTTGGATGAGGCCAGTCTCAGAGCGGTATGTACCGGCTCTGCAATTATGGAAGCCTCCTTGGACGGCGGGAATGCACATGGTCTGCGCCTGCCTTCCCGTGAAGGTTGACCGTGATGTCTTTGATCGTTCTAACTTGACCAGCTGTAATGTGGACGACACCTTAACAGTAAGAGTCTCCCTCGAAACCCCGGGAAGGCAAATCCGTAACAACGCCAGCAGAAGTAGGATTTTCTGGCCTAAAGGTTGCAAATAAAATTGGCACAACGCAAAAACTTCCGAGTTAAATGTCTTTCGTGATTGGAACAGCTCAGATTATCTTGTCTTCCGGGTACACGCCCGAACCAAGCTCGCTGAGTGGATGTCGTCTGCAGACTCACCGTTCCTGGTTTGTGCGGGGAGCAGCCTGTGGTGAATGAAACGTCCATTACATGGAAGTGAGGAATTAAAGCAGCCATGTGCAGAACGTGGCGATTTCTTGGGTGAGCCCAGTTTCAGAGCGCTAGATGACGGCTCTGCAATTATGGAAGCCTCCTAGCATGGAGGGGAATGACCATGAACTTCCCCTGCCTTCCCTTGAGGGATGACCGTGAAGTCTTCGACCTTTGTAACTTGACTAGCTGGGATGTGGAATGCACCACAACAGTGAGAGTCCCTCAGGAATGCTAACCTGATTAGAAAACGCACGCTTAAGTCGCATGTGTTTGCCTAAGGGTATTTGCCCAAAAATGCCTAACGAGACACACCGCAATTACATCTAGAAAAAAAAAAACACTACGGATAAACGCAGAAGAAGAAGAAGAAGAAGAAGAAGAAGAAGAAGAAGAAGTAGAGGAAGAAGAAGAAGAAGAAGAAGAAGAAGAAGAAGAAGAAGAAGAAGAAGAAGAAGAAGAAGAAGAAGAAGAAGAAGAAAAAAAAAAGTGGTATCTGGAGGACGGGAATGAGACAGATGAGTATTTGGAGAACAGGAATGAGACAGATGTGTGTCTGGAGAACAAGAATGAGACAGTGGTGTGTTTGGAGGACGGGAATGAGACAGTGGTGTCTGGAGGACGGGAATGAGACAGATGTGTATTTGGAGAACAGGAATGAGACAGATGTGTGTCTGGAGAACGGGAATGAGACAGCGGTGTGTTTGAAGGACGGGAATGAGACAGATGTGTGTCTGGAGAACGGGATTGAGGCAGTGGTGTCTGGAACACGGAAATGAGACAGTGGTGTCTGGAGGACGGGAATGAGACAGTGGTGTCTGGAGGACGGGAATGAGACAGACGTGTCTGGAGGACGGGAATGAGACAGTGGTGTCAGAAGAACGGGAATGAGACATGTGTGTCTGGAGAATGGGAATGAGACAGTGGTGTCTGGAGGACGGGAATGAGACAGTGGTGTGTCTGGAGAACGGGAATGAGACAGTGGTGTCTGGAGGACGGAAATGAGACAGTGGCATGTCTGGAAAACGGGAATGAGACAGTGATGTCTGGAAGACGGGAGTGAGGCAGTGGTGTCTGGAGGACGGGAATGAGACAGTGGTGTCTGGAGGACGGGAATGAGACAGTGGTGTCTGGAGGACGGGAATGATACAGATGTGTGTCTGAAGGACTGAAATGTGACAGTGGTGTCTGGAGAACGGGAATGAGACAGTGGTGTCTGGAGGACGGGAATGTGACAGTGGTGTCTGGAGGACGGGAATGTGACAGTGGTATCTGGAGGACGGGAATGTGACAGTGGTGTCTGGAGGACGGGAATGTGACAGTGGTGTCTGGAGGACGGGAATGAGACAGTGGTGTCTGGAGGAAGGGAATGTGACAGTGGTGTCTGGAGAACGGGAATGAGACAGTGGTGTCTGGAGGACGGGAATGTGACAGTGGTGTCTGGAGAACGGGAAGCAGACAGCGGTGTAAGCTTCTCAGTCACACGAAATGGTTACGATGCAAGCCTACATTTAAACTCATTGAGTGAGCGTAGTCAAAAGTAGAAAAATACGTCTCATTAACACTAAATGGAACGCTTGGTTAGCGAACCCATTACATGGAAGTTCGAAGCAAAAGCTTGATGACTGGGTGTAGTCTCATTAACAAGAAATGGAACGCTTGGCTAGCGAATCCATTACGTAAAAGTCCGAAGCGAAAGCTTGCTGAGTGGATGTCGTCTGCAAACTGACCGCTCCTAGTTTTCACAAGGAGTGGCCGGTGGCGAACGAAATACCCAATAGATGGAAGTGAGGAATTAAAGCAGCCCTGAGCAGCACGTGGCGATTCCTTGGATGAGCCCAGTCTCAGAGCGGTATGTGCCGGCTCTGCAATTATGGAAGCCTCCTTGGACGGCGGGAATGCACATGGTCTGCGCCTGCCTTCCCATGAAGGTTGACCGTGATGTCTTTGATCGTTCTAACTTGACCAGCTGTAATGTGGAATGCACCACAACAGTGAGAGTCCCTCAGGAATGCTAACCTGATTAGAAAACGCACGCTTAAGTCGGATGTGTTGGCCTAAGGGTTTTTGCCCAAAAATGCCTAACGAGACACACCGCAATTACGTCTAGAAAAAAAAAAACACTACGGATAAACGCAGAAGAAGAAGAAGAAGAAGAAGAAGAAGAAGAAGAAGAAGAAGAAGAAGAAGAAGAAGAAGAAGAAGAAGAAGAAGAAGAAGAAGAAGAAGAAGAAGAAGAAAAAAAGTGGTATCTGGAGGACGGGAATGAGACAGATGAGTATTTGGAGAACAGGAATGAGACAGATGTGTGTCTGGAGAACAAGAATGAGACAGTGGTGTGTTTGGAGGACGGGAATGAGACAGTGGTGTCTGGAGGACGGGAATGAGACAGATGTGTATTTGGAGAACAGGAATGAGACAGATGTGTGTCTGGAGAACGGGAATGAGACAGCGGTGTGTTTGAAGGACGGGAATGAGACAGATGTGTGTCTAGAGAACGGGAATGAGACAGATGTGTGTCTGGAGAACGGGATTGAGGCAGTGGTGTCTGGAAAACGGAAATGAGACAGTGGTATCTGGAGGACGGGAATGAGACAGTGGTGTCTGGAGGACGGGAATGAGACAGACGTGTCTGGAGAACGGGAATGAGACAGTGGTGTCAGAAGAACGGGAATGAGACATGTGTGTCTGGAGAATGGGAATGAGACAGTGGTGTCTGGAGGACGGGAATGAGACAGTGGTGTGTCTGGAGAACGGGAATGAGACAGTGGTGTCTGGAGGACGGAAATGAGACAGTGGCATGTCTGGAAAACGGGAATGAGACAGTGATGTCTGGAAGACGGGAGTGAGGCAGTGGTGTCTGGAGGACGGGAATGAGACAGTGGTGTCTGGAGGACGGGAATGAGACAGTGGTGTCTGGAGGACGGGAATGATACAGATGTGTGTCTGGAGGACGGAAATGTGACAGTGGTGTCTGGAGGACGGGAATGAGACAGTGGTGTCTGGAGAATGGGAATGAGACAGTGGTGTCTGGAGGACGGGAATGAGACAGTGGTGTCTGGAGGACGGGAATGATACAGATGTGTGTCTGGAGGACTGAAATGTGACAGTGGTGTCTGGAGAATGGGAATGAGTCAGTGGTGTCTGGAGGACGGGAATGAGACAGTCGTGTCTGGAGAATGGGAATGAGACAGCGGTGTGTCTGGAGAACGGGAAGCAGACAGCGGTGTAAGCTTCTCAGTCGCACGACATGGTTACGATGCAAGCCTACATTTAAACTCATTGAGTGAACGTAGTCAAAAGTAGAAAAATACGTCTCATTAACACTAAATGGAACGCTTGGTTAGGGAACCCATTACATGGAAGTTCGAAGCAAAAGCTTGATGACTGGGTGTAGTCTCATTAACAAGAAATGGAACGCTTGGCTAGCGAATCCATTACGTAAAAGTCCGAAGCGAAAGCTTGCTGAGTGGATGTCGTCTGCAAACTGACCGCTCCTAGTTTTCACAAGGAGTGGCCTGTGGCGAACGAAATACCCAATAGATGGAAGTGAGGAATTAAAGCAGCCCTGAGCAGCACGTGGCGATTCCTTGGATGAGCCCAGTCTCAGAGCGGTATGTGCCGGCTCTGCAATTATGGAAGCCTCCTTGGACGGCGCGAATGCCCATGGTCTGCGCCTGCCTTCCCATGATGGTTGACCGTGATGTCTTTGATCGTTCTAACTTGACCAGCTTGGATGTGGACGACACCTCAACAGTAAGAGTCTCCCTCGAAACCCCGGGAAGGCAAACCCGTAACAACGCCAGCAGAAGTAGGATTTTCCGGCCTACAGGTTGCAAATAAAATTGGCACAACGCAAAAACGTCCGAGTTACATGTCTTTCGTGATTGGAACAGCTCCTATTATCTTGTCTTTCGGGTACACGCCCGAACCAAGCTCGCTGAGTGGATGCCGTCTGCACACTGACCGTTCCTGGTTTGTGCGGGGAGCGGTCTGTGGTGAATGAAACGTCCATTACATGGAAGTGAGGAATTAAAGCAGCCATGTGCAGAACGTGGCGATTCCTTGGGTGAGCACAGTCTCAGAGCGCTAGATGACGGCTCTGCAATTATGGAAGCCTCCTTGCATGGAGGGGAATGACCATGGACTGCCCCTGCCTTCCCCTGAGGGCTGACCGTGAAGTATTCGACCGTTCTAACTTGACTAGCTGGGATGTGGAATGCACCACAACAGTGAGAGTCCCCCAGGAATGCTAACCTGATTAGAAAACGCACGCTAAAGTCGGATGTGTTGGCCTAAGGATTTTTGCCCAAGGATGCCTAACGAGAAACACCGCAATTATGTCTCGGAAAAAAAACCCACTCCGGATGAACGCAGAAGTAGAAGAAGAAGAAGAAGAAGAAGAAGAAGAAAACAGTGGTATCTGGAGAACAGTAATGAGACAGGTGTGCGTCTGGAGGACGGGAATGAGACAAATGTGTGTCTGGAGAACGGGAATGAGACAGTATTGTGTCTGGAGGACGGGAATGAGACAGTGGTGTCTGGAGGACGGGAATGAGACAGATGTGTGTTTGGAGAACAGGAATGAGACAGATGTGTGTCTGGACAACGGGAATGAGACAGTGGTGTGTTTGGAGGACGGGAATGAGGGAGATGTGTGTCTTGGGAACGGGAATGAGACAGTGGAGTCTGAAGAACGGGAATGAGACACGTGTATCTGGAAAATGGGAATGAGCCAGTGGTGTCTGGAGGACGGGAATGAGACAGTGGTGTGTCTGGAGATCGGCAATGAGACAGTGATGTCTGGAAGACGGGAATGAGACAGTGGTGTCTGAAGGACGGGAATTAGACAGTGGTGTATGGAGGACGGGAATGAGACAGTGGTGTCTGGAGGACGGGAATGATACAGATGTGTGTCTGGAGGACAGGAATGTGACAGTGGTTTCTGGAGAACGGGAATGAGACATATGTGTGTTTGGAGAACGGGAATGAGACAGTGGTGCCTGGAGGACGGGAATGAGACAGTGATGTGTCTGGAGAACGGGAATGAGACAGTGGTGTCGTGTCTGGAGGACAGGAATGAGACAGTGGTGTCTGGAGGAAGGGAATGAGACTGTGGTGTGCCTGGAGAAATGGAATAAGACAGTGGTGTCTAGAGGACGGGGATGAGACAGTGGTGTCGTGTCCGGAGGACGGGGATGAGACAGGGGTTATATGTCCAGAGGTAGGAAACGAGATACAGATGTCGTGTCTGGAAGAAATTAATTAGAGAATGACGATATGTCTAGAGACGGGGAATGAGAGGAAAGATATGTCTAGACTCTAGACCAGTGGTTCTCAACTTTTTTTGGCCCGTGCCCCCCTTCACATATTTTCAGGTGGTCATTCCCCTCCCCCCTCCCTTTCGTATTTCCTACCTAAAAATTTGGCCTGTGCCCCCTTCACCATATTTTCAGAACGTCATTCCCCCCTTTCATATTTTCTACCTAAAAATCCCGCCCTGCCCCTACAAAGTATACGTAATAATGGAAGCTAAATTTAATAGCACATACTAAAACAAGTCTTGACGTCCACATAAAACGTGATTTGTGGGTCTACTTACTTTATAAAATGCATTTTAGATGGGTGAGACGTACAGAACCTTACAGCATGAAGGGAAAAACAATATCAAGTAATCGATTCTTGTTTTAACGCGATCTTGAAATAATCTTAATTCCCCCCTGGAAACCCTAAAATTCCCCCTCCCCCTGTGGGGAATTCCCAACCGGTTGAGAACCACTGCTCTAGACGAAGGGAATACGATAGGTGACGTGTCTGGAGGACGGGAATAAGACGGTCAGGCGACTTGTATGGAGGGTGGGAAGTAGGTAAGGACGGCGTGTATGCTAGTCGTGAAATAGGTAAGGACGGCGTGTCTGTTTGTTGAGAAATAGGTAAGGTTAGCGTATCTGTTTGTTGAAAAATAAGCAAGGATGGTCTGCCTGACTGTTGGAAAGTAGGTAGGGACAGCATGTCTGTTTGTTGATAAATAGGTAAGGTCAGCTTTTCTGTTTGTTGAGAAATAGGTATAGCCGCATCTGTTTGTTGAAAAATAGGTAAGGGCGGCGCGCCTGTTTGTTAAGAAATAAGTAAAGACGCGCTTGTTTATTGAGATATAGGTAAGGGCGGCGCTTCTGTTTGTTGAGAAAAAGGTAAGAAAGGTGCGTCTGTTTATTGAGAAATAGGTAAGGAAGGCGTTTCTATTTGTTGAACAATTGTTAAGGAAGTCGATTCTTTTTGTTGGGAAATAGGTAATGACGGCGTGTCTGTTTGTTGAGAAATAGGTAAGATCAGCGTGTCTATTTGTTGCAAAACAAATCGGTGAACTAGGGTATGCCTACCAAGCATGTGAAGACAGGATTCGGCAGACTGCGCGGAAGAAATCATTGACGATTCAACGGGCAAGATGGCGTTTACCTGCAAAGCGTTGTGGACCGTAATGAGCACTGCAAGGCACGTAGAGCGCCCTGGTCATTTACTGCACCTGTATTCGTCTCCAGTCGTCTTGACTTGTCTTGTCACTGGACTCAGATGGACTCAGGCGAGAGAGTGAGTTCGACGAATTGCGCAACTCCACTTTAATCCAATTAATCGCGCAAGTCATTCTTCATCCAACTTCATCTATCAACTTCAAGCACTGTGGCGATGGGCGAGCGGCGAAGCGGCAGGCGTGGGTACGCTGGCAGTCGTAGTCGCAGACCTGCACACAGGCGGCGCAGGCCATATGGTCGTCTTATACTGACCGGGGCAGCATTGGGATTCGGCAGCCCCCTGAGCGACTGAGCAGCCCTCTACAGGAAAGCACTGCTCACCTCCATAACTTGAGGAAGGGGCTAGAAAATGTGCCCTAAACATTGTCTGCCCCATCATTACCTAACCAGCTAGCCGCGATTGGTGGGTACCCTATACTGCGTTCGACAAACAACTAAAGTAAAAACAGGTAAAGCAAAAAAGCATACCATATTCCCTTAACTATCGGAACATGGAATGTACGCACCCTACTTGATAGATACGGCGCGTCAGACCCAGAGAGACGATCAGCACTGATTAGGAGAGAGTTGGGCAGGTACAACATCGATATTGCAGCCTTGAGCGAGATACGACTTGCAGAAGTAGGCCAAATCTGTGAAGTAGGTGCTGGCTACACATTCTTCTGGAGTGGAAGGAAAAGCGACGAAAGACGCCAATCAGGTGTGGGATATGCCAAACTAGCTGAATTTCCGAAGGTTATACATGACAATTTCTTGACCATTAAGTTACCCCTTCTTCTTCTTCTTCAGCGTTCCGAGCCATTGAGGTTCTTTGCTGCAAATACAATCCGTCTCCATTCGTCTCTCTGGTGGACCTTCTCTTGCCAGTCGTTGATTCCAAGTGCTTGTAGGTCTGTACATGTATTATCTCTCCACCGCCTTCTTGGTCTACCTCGAGGTCTACGGTCATTTATTTCCTGAGTGTAAGCGAGTTTTGTTTCCCTGTTATCTTCCATTCTTTCTATATGCCCCAGCCATTGTAGTCTATTAGCCTTCATGATACCAGTGATTAGCGGGGAGTTAAACAGATCATAAATGTCTTTGTTACTTCTTCTTTTCCACTCTCCACTTTGTGTATCCCTAATGGGTCCAAAGATGCGTCTTAAAATTTTGTTCTCAAAGGTTTGTAACAAGGCTTCGTCTCCTTTCGTTGTACTCCAGGTTTCAGAGCCATACAGCACAACTGGTCTGATCAGTGTTTTGTATATTGTGATTTTGGTGTTACGAGATAGCGCCTTTGATTTTAGTAGATGTTGTAGTGCATAGTATATCTTATTTCCAGAGTTGATTCTAGTTTGTATTTCTTCCCTTATGATGTTGGAGCAGTTGAAGATCGTACCCAGGTATTTGTATGTTTCCGTTCTTTTAATGGTCATATTATCTATTTGTATGTGGCCAGAGTTTCTAGCCATTCCGTCTCTTGAAATTACCATATATTCTGTCTTATCTTGGTTGATAACCAGCCCCATCTGTTGGGCTTTTTCCTTTAAGTGAGTCAATATTTCCAATGTCTTTTGTTCACTTTGCCCTATAATATCTATATCATCTGCATAACCAAGCAGCTTGGATGTTCCTCCAATATCACATTCCTCCTTTACCTTCCTTACAACTTTCTCTAGAGCCAGATTGAAGAGTAGCGGCGATAGTGCATCACCCTGTTTCAAGCCAGATGTTATTTGGAAGGGGTCTGATTTCCTGCCTTTATATGTTACTATATTATAAGTATCTTCCATGCATAGTCTGGTCATGTTGATTAACTTCCTTGGTATTCCAAATTCCTGCATAGCATTCCATAGACTATTCCTATGGACACTATCATAAGCCTTTTTAAAATCCACAAAAATGTTATGGAGATCTCTTTTATATTCCCAATGTTTCTCGGCTATTTGTCGTAAGATAAATATCTGATCTATTGTTGATCTGTTTTGTCTAAAACCCGCCTGGTAGTCACCTAATATGTCTTCTGAATATGGTTTTAGTCTATTTAGTAATACTGCGGATAGTATCTTATAGCTTGTGGACAGTAGTGATATTCCTCTATAATTTCCACATTGGAACTTGTCTCCTTTCTTAAAGATAGGTATCAATAATGACTCTTTCCAGTCATGGGGTAATTCTTCTGTTCTCCAGATTTTTATTATTAGTTCGTATAGCTTTAGATGTAATGCATGGCCACCTGCCTTTATAAATTCAGCAGCAATTCCATCAGTCCCAGTTGCCTTATTGTTTTTAAGTCGTGTGATTACATATAGGATTTCTTCAAATGTAGGTTCTTCAATTTGTGGTTCGCATGTTAGAACCTCTTCTTGTGAGAAAATGTTACTTGGAGCTTCACAATTTAGTAATTCAATAAAATATTCTTTCCATGTGTTGCACATTTCCTCATTGGTATTTATCATATTCCCATTTTTGTCTTTTAAACCATATGTGTTTTGTTGGTGCCCTCGTTTCATTGATTTCAGTTCTTTAAAAAATTTTCTGGATTCATTTTTCTGGTGATTAGTTTCCATATCTTTGATTATATTACTCATATATTCTCGCTTCTGCTGTCTGACTATTTTTGTAGCCTCTTTACATTCATTTCTATAATGCTCTTCCTTTTGGATGTTATTGATGTCATTTAACCATACATGTCTGGCATTCTTCTTCCTAATGACTGCTTCTTCACATTTTTGATTGAACCATCTGTTCTTTCTATGCGTGGTTAACACACCGAGACATTCTTCTGCGGTAGACTGAATTGTATTCTTGATGTTCAACCAAGTTTGGTCAATGCTTTCCTCCAAAGGGTTTTGCAGAGTTTCAAGTTTAAATTTTATTTCATCTGTAAATTTCTCTTTGACTGTAATGTCTTGCAGTTTTTCTCTGTTATGTGTTGGGTGTAATCTTTGTAATTTAGTATAGAAAGCTCTCTTAAGTTTTATTTTAAATTTTGCTCCAACGAGGAAGTGGTCACTGTGGCACTCAGCTCCTCTATAACTTCTGACTTGCTGTATGTTTGATGCATTTCTGTTGTTAATTAAAATGTGATCTATTTGATTATAGGTTCTCTTGTCACATGATTTCCAAGTTTGTTTGTGTATATCCTTTCTTTGTAGTCTGGTACTGCTAACCTGCAGTCCTTTGGCTTCTGCCAGGTTGATGACTCTCCATCCATTATCATTTGAAGTTGTATGTAGGCTTTCCATACCGGCCACTTTTTTATTAGTTTGCTCTCTACCTATTTTTGCATTGAAGTCTCCCAGCACAATCAGGATGTCCTGTTTGGGGGTTTCTTCTATGACATCTTCCAGATCATTATAAAAGTCTTCTTTAATATCATCTTCTTTCTCTTCAGTAGGTGCATGTACATTAATCATCGTTATATTTTTCCATTTACCTTTTATTCGTAATTTACTAATCCTGTCATTAAAAGCTTTAAAGTTTAAAACGTTCCCCCATAACTCTTTTTTGATGACAAATCCTGTTCCTAATTCATGTTTATTTTGGGTGTTTCCTCCATATATTATAATCATTCCATTTTGCTCTAAAGTACCCTCTCCTGGCCACCTTATTTCTTGAATTGCTGTTATATCCATTTGATATTCAATCAGCTCCCGGGTTAGTTCTTCAGCCGCTCCAGCTCGATATAGTGTCCGTACATTCCATGTTCCAAATCTCAAAAGTCCTTTAACGTTCCAAGGTCGTTGTCCAGATAAGTCAGTCCGATATCGAGGCTCATGTATTTGTTTCGTAACAAAGAAAGGTTTTTACAAAGGTGGGGATGTTAACCCCACGCTTCAACCCCCAACCTGGAGGACCAGGGTGTTTCTCTTTGTCTGTTCTCTACCCTTTGACCTGTCCGGCTTGGGAGGCCCTGCTGGTAGCTACGCTACCGCCGGCATAGCTCTCAGGGTCATTGAGAAACTCAAGCTCCCCCACCACGACAAGGTGGAAACACCATCGGGGGAGATTAAGTTACCCCTGCTTAAAGGAAAAAAGCATGCAACCATTGTGTCTACGCACCAACCATGACCAATGAAGATGACGTCAAAAACAAGTTCTATGAGGACCCGCACAACGTATTAACATCTGTTCCCAAAGGAAAAAAAAACAACCTATACTCCTTGGGGACTTCAATGCCAGAGTAGGCAAGGGCACCGCCTCTTGGAGTGGCATCACTGGAAAGTACGGAGTCGGAAATTGTAACAGCAATTTCCGACTCCGTCTCCAGACCTGTGCTGAACACGATATCCTGATCACAAACACAATTTTCCGTCTTCCCATAAGAAATAGGACATCGTGGATGCAACTTCGCATGAAACACTAGCACCTCATTGACTATGTCATCGTCAGGACAGACGTCGACAGACAAGACGTTCAGGTGACAAAATCCATGCGTGGTGCCGAATGTTGGACAGGCCATCGTCTGATTATTTCAAAACTAAATATGCACATCAAATCACCACGGCGTCCCCAAGGGGTAAAATGCATTTTAAAAAACAGTCACCCGCCTAAGCAGTAAAAAAAACCGCAGCTGTCGTTTGAAAATATGCTGGATGACTGCACCAAACCCAGTGCTGCAGCTAAAAAAGACGCGGAAACAGAGTGGAGAGCCCTAAAGGACACCATTTACAACACTGCTGTGAAAATCCTAGGTCCAGCCACCCGGAAGCATAAAGACTGGTTTGATAAAAATTCTGAAGACATCAACCAGTTGCTGGCCGAGAAACATCTTCTCCAGAAGGCATATTTGAACGACTCAAAGTCAACATTAAAAAAATGCCTTCAATAACATCCGGAGAGTAGTGCAGCAGAAACTTCGAGCACATGCGGGACTCCTGGCTGAGCAACAACGCTGATGAGATTCAAAGCTTTGCTGACAGACATGATATGAAAAACTTCTACGATTCACTGAAAGCGGTCTATGGT
This sequence comes from Cepaea hortensis, assembly GCA_963921405.1. NCBI lineage: Eukaryota > Metazoa > Mollusca > Gastropoda > Stylommatophora > Helicidae > Cepaea > Cepaea hortensis. The sequence continues at coordinate 83,661,377 of OY992876.1, forward strand.
CCTCCATCACCAGGCATAGTTCCTCACCTCAGTGCAGATGGGGGAACATTGGTCACCGATAAGAAAGAAATCCTTCAACGCTGGGCAGAGCATTTTAGCAACATCTTAAATGCAACCTCCTCCATCGATGATGAAGCCATCAACTGCCTTCCTCAAGTCCCCACTAACAGTACTCTTGCTGACCTGCCAACCATACAGGAAGTAAACAAAGCCATCCAGCAACTTTCCAGCAGCAAGGCGTCTGGTCCTGACTCCATTCCGGCAGAGATATACAAAGCAGGTGGACCAGTTCTAATAGAGCAGCTTCACCAAGTCGTTATAAACATAAGGGTGAACGAGACCATGCCACAAGATTTCAAGGACGCGTCAATAGTCCACCTTTACAAACGTAAAGGAAACCGCCAATCCTGTGACAACCACCGAGGCATCTCCTTGCTCTCAATTGCAGAGAAGATACTCGCCAGAATTCTTCTCAATCGCCTCACAGCGCATCTCGACCATGGTTTTCTTTCTGAGAGTCAGTGCGGCTTCAGAAAAATAACGAGGAACTGTTGACATGATTTTCGTTGTAAGGCAGCTGCAAGAGAAATGTCAAGAATAGAATTCCGAAATGTTCTCCGCTTTCATTGATCTTACCAAGGCTTTTGATACAGTCAGCAGAGAAGGACTGTGGAAGATTATGGCGAAATATGGCTGTCCACAGAAGTTTGTTCAAACAGTGTGGTTATTTCATGATGGTATGCAGGCAAGAGTACAGGAAAATGATGAGCTGTCTGAGTCCTTTCCTGTCACCAATGGAGTGAAGCAAGGTTGTGTCCTGGCACCAATACTGTTCAGCCTCATGTTTTCAGCTATGTAGACGAATGCCTTCGAAAACGACGACACTGGAATAGACATCAACTACCGCGTGGATGGAAAGTTGCTCAATCTCAGAAGGCTGAAAACTAACACCAAAACTACCAGTGACACCGTCAGAGAGCTTCTGTTTGCTGATGATTGCGCTCTATATGCCAACTCAGAGGCAGACATGCAACACAATGTTTCAGCTTTCTCATATGCCTGTGCCAAATTTGGGCTCAATATCATCGGAGAAGACTAGTTATGTACCAGCCAGCTCAAGGGATTAATCACACCTTGCCGAATATCAAAGTGAATGGTCATAGACTAAGTGTTGTGGACAAATTCACCTATCTTGGCAGCACTGTGTCCCAAGCTGCCACAATTGATGACGAAGTGAATGCAAGAATCTCCAAGGCCAGCGCTGCCTTTGGCAGATAGTACAAGAATGTGTGGGACAGAAATGGAACAAGCCTGCAAGCAAAACTGAAAGTTTACAAAGTAGTTATATTATCCACACTGCTATATGTTTGTGAAACCTGGATTGTTTACCAGCGACAAACTAGGAAATTAAATCACTTCCACAGAGTCTGCTTCAGGAAGCTAATGAAGATTAAATGACAAGACAAGATCCCAGACACTAAAGTCCTAGACAGGGCGTCCATGCCCAGTATCCAAATACTACTAATGAAGAATCAGATTCGCTGGGCTGGTCACCTGACTCGCATGCCAGATCACAGGCCCCCTAATCGAATATTTTACGGCGAGCTGCGTTGTGGTAAACACTCTCAGACAGGCCAGAGGAAACGCTTTAAAGACATTCTGAAAATTTCACTAAAGCTTTTGGAATTCATGACACTTGGGAGACTTCTGCCAAAGACCAAAATTTGTGGCGTACATAATTACGCAAGTGTACAGTCACTTGTGAAGCAAACAGGACTGCAAGAGCCGCGAAGAGAAGTCTGGAAAGAAAAACCACTGCAGGAGATCCTCCCCCTGGAACGTCAAGCATTCTTTGCCCACATTGTCAAAGAACATTTCGAGCCAAAATAGGTCTTATCAGCCATCTTAGAAATCACGGCTCATACTTTCAACCCCACTGGATTAACAGAATGGTCATCATCATTCTTGATTGACAAACAACATTTGTTGAGAAATCGGTAAGAACGGCGCGTCTGTTTGTTGAGAAATAGGTAAGGAAGCCGTGTCTGTTTGTTAAGAAATACTTAAGGGAGTCGATTCAGTGTGTTGAGAAATAGGTGGGGGATGCATGTCTGTTTGTTGAGAAATAGGTAAGGTCAGCGTGTCTGTTTGTTGAGGAATAGGCTAAGGTCAGCGTGTGTGTTTGATGAGAAATACGTAAAGACGTGCGTCTGATTGTTGAGAAATAGATAAGGAAGGCGTGTCTGTAAGTTGAGAAATAGTTAAGGAAGTCGATTCTGTGTGTTGAGAAATAGGTGGGGACGGCATGTCGTTGAGAAATAGATAAGGACAGGGTGTCTGTTTGTTGATAAATAGGTAAGGTCAGCGTATCTGTTTGTTGAAAAATAGGTAAGGGCGGCGCCTATGTTTGTTGAGAAATAGGTAAGGAAGACACGTCTGTTTGTTGAGAAATAATTAACGAAGGCGTGTCTGTTTGTTGATAAATAGGTAAGGACGGAATGTTTGGAGAATGGAAATGAGACAGTGATGTCTGGAGGACGGGAATGAGACAGATGTGTCTGGAGGACGAGAATGAGACAGTGGTAAGTTCAGCGTGTCTGTCTGTTGAGAAATAAGCAATGACGGTGTGTCTGACTGTTGGACAGTAGGTAGGAACAGCATGTCTTGTGTGTTGATAAATAGGTAAGGTCAGCTTGTCTGTTTGTTGATAAATAGCTACGATCAGCGCGTCTGTTTGGTGAGCAATAGTTATGGCTGCGTCTGTTTGTTGAAAAATAGGCAAGAACGGTGCGTCTGTTTATTGAGAAATACGTAAGGAAGACGTGCCTGTTTGTTGAAAAATAGCAATGCTTTGAAGTATACAAAATTTCATATTCAATCCCATTCAACAATATTCACACATTCAAATGCTAGCGATAAACGGTAATATTTATTTATATAATCACGTTTCTACAAGGTGTGGACTGCACCTGGCCCTGCAGCAGCAGAGTTAGGATCGGCTAGTCTCTCCCAGGAGTGGCGAAAAGTGAAAATTAGTAGTCTGCCGGTGACCTGCAGACTACACAAGTCAACCCCACCTCGACGCGGTGTAGACTGGAAACAATGACCGCGAAGTCATGGGCTAATGGGGCTATAGCTCGCATAGGGGATGGACTCCCTATGGTCAGATTTTTGTCCTAAACCTGCGACTGGCCTTGCAAGCCGGCAGGGGATCGTCATACTGCTCGTAGAAAAAGTAAGAAGTATAAACGGATCAATTATGTACAGACCAAATGGAAGCAGAGGAAGAGGCCGATCACGTAAACGATGGAAGCAGGTAGCCGATCACGTAAACGATGGAAGCAGGTAGGGAATAACAGAGTCCATGGGAATATCGATACATGAAGCCCATAAGCGGACACTCTCCCACTGTTTATACTTCAACTCGACACCGCTAGGTACAAGAGGAACATGATGAGAAGAAGAAGAATCACGTTTCATGAAAGCACCCACATTATTGACGACACATCTGAACACTTTCATTTAAACTGCGCGGGGTTCTTGCCATAAGGAAATTGCCGTGCACCACGGAGAATATTCAATATTGAACGCTGATTTTCTAGGTGAAGATGTAATACATTTACTAATATGCACTTCATCTCTGATCCATAAATTATATACCGCATATAAACAAACATTGCAATCTGTTGTAGAATCCCCAGAACAAAAATGCTTTTGTTGGGTGGACATAATGATAAGGTTATATGCTAAATCTTACCATTTTCCCTCAGCTGGTTACTGAGATATGGATTCTTGTATGGAGGCAACCAAATGTAAATGCACTATAGAACATTATATACAACAATAAGAAAGAGGCAAACAGATTTCTTCGGTCATGTGATGAGAAGAGAGGCATTGGAGAACATCGTGACAACTTTTAAAATAGAGGGTAAGAGAGGCAGAGGCAGACCAAGAGAAATGATGCTGGACGGATTGAGACGGTGACATGGAGGAATATCAGCAGCAGAGTTGATCCAGAAAACCAAAGACCGAGATCTATGGAGAGCCATGAACGCCTACGCCAGCCGGCATGGTACTTAATGATGATGATGTAATATTGTACATCAAACATCTACGGACCGTATTTCTTCATGTAATACCGTAACATACATCTACAGACAGTATTTCTGCATGTGACATCTATCACACACCACTTGTCTACATATAGCATTTCTTCATTTAATCCTGTACCACACACCATACATATACAGACAGTATTTGTTCATGTGACATCTACCACACACCATACATCTACAGGCAGTACTTCTTCACGTGACATCTATCACACACCACATGTCTACATACACTATTTCGTCATGTAATACAGTACTAGTGCCAAATAGAACCTGCACTTTTGTATGGATGTGAAACGTGGACAATGAGCAAGACAAGCTGAAAAAAGTCTAATAGCAGAGGAGATTTGGTTTCTGGAGAAAATGCAAAGAATACCACGGGCAGAGACGCAAATGAAAACCGCAAACTGATTAGAGAAATTAGACGCAGGCAGTCAATATTTTTGGGTCACGTTATACAAAGAAATAAATTAGAGAACTTGGTGACAACTGGTAAGATTAAAGGGAAAAGACCGCAACTGCGGTCAAGGATATGCATTACTGACGAGCTCAAACGAGAGCGAAACTCGAGTATAGTGCTTCCATATTGACGTGGATAGGCCTTAGGTTCATACCGGAATGCTATCAGCGTTGCCAGTAGTGGGTTGTGCTCAATATTTAAATTTCAAATCCCGAAACAACCAAATAAATCAAAGTGTTATATATATATATATATGTGTGTGTGTGTGTATGTGTGTTACAGTCTTAGATCTCTAGGGGATCTGAACTCGGGCTCACACAGGCAACAAACTCCGTTAGATACAACATAGCAACATTTATTTATATAATATATACAGTGCGCTGGCGAAGTGGGTTTTAACAAGCCCGCACTCGACAAGTTGCGTATCACAGAGGTTGTACATCACACATGATTATAACAAACAATTCTAAGCAACTATCTAGCATATGTCTACGACCCTTAAATACACATGGGTCTGAACTATCAAGTCCCCCTAAGGTAAGCCCTGTTGCTTCTCCGATGTCCAGTCTGTCTCTGCCGTTTCACACGTGTCGCAATCCGACACGGGTGGTAACTCTATCCGAGTTTCTCGTGGACCCCGTAATCGGCGGGCCACATCAGTGTCCACGGGACAGTGGACACACTGACCAGTCCTTCGAGAAGGCTCTGGATTCTTCAAGCCTTCGAGTGACTCACTTCTTTCCCTTGAGCGGGAGTTTTAGCCCCTTCGCCACTATCTCTTACTTTATGTTGGTTACCGCCCCTATGTGAGGCTGTGACAATGTGTGTGTGTGTGACAGTGTCTATTTATAGTTTGTCTTTACGTGAACACAAGTTAGGTGATATATAACACTATCTATGTGTAGTTTGTCTCTATATAAACACGAGTTAGGTGTGATTTGTCTTTATAGTAGTATATTTCATATATTTATATCTATAAAACAGAATGTATGTATGTGGGTGGGTGGATAGGTGGGTGGGGATGTATTGGATGCATTCGATAACTGTCCATCCGATTGAGATGAAATTTTCTACACGTCTTCTTTTCATTCCCGTGCAGGCAACTGTCATAGTTTTATTTAGTGTAGAATCAGCTATTTACTTACTAAAATTTAATAATTAAATTACATGACTTAACATAAGAAAAAATATATAAAGGGACATAACTTTTAGTAGCATTGCTATATCTTAGGTTAAGTCCCCTGGCTATAGATAGATAGATAGATAGATAGATAGATAGATAGATAGATAGATAGATAGATAGATAGATCTGACCCGATAGATAGAGAGGGTGGGATAGACGGAGGGAGAGATGGACGGACGGACGGACGGGCAGACAGACAGACAAACAGACAGACAGAGAGACAGACAAAGACAGACAGACAGATAGATAGACAGACAGACAGACAGACAGCTGGGCCGGGTCGTCAGACAGACAGACAGACAGACAGACAGTCGGGAACGGGAACTTATATGACTACTTATATGAATTAAATGAGATGCTCCCCATCAGGGGCTGGGCGAAGCCGGGCCGGATCAGACAGACAGACAGATAGACAGACAGACAGATAGATAGTCGGGAACGGGAACGGGAGCTTATACGACTACTTATATGAATTAAATGAGATGCTCCCCACCAGGGACTGGGTGAAGCCAGGCCGTGTCAGACAGACAGACAGACAGATAGACAGACAGATAGACAGACAGACAGATAGTCGGGAACGGGAGCTTATATGACTACTTATATGAATTAAATGAGATGCTCCCCACCAGGAGCTTGGCGAAGCTGGGCCGCAGACAGACAGACAGTCAAGCAGACAGACAGATAGACAGATAGATAGATAGATCCCCGCCAGGGCCTGGGCGAAGCCGGGCCGGGTCAGCTAGTGTGTGTGTGTGTGTATATATATATATATATATATATATATATATATATATATATATATATATATATATATATATATCTTATATATAAATTAGGATCTCCGTCTGTCTGTCCGTCTGTCCTTTATGCGCTCGCGAACGGCCCATCCGATTGAGATGAAATTTTCTACACGCCTTTCTTTCATTCCAGAGCTGCCCACTGTAATATTTTTTTAGTGTGAAATCGCCTGCTTACCCAGTATTATTTCATTTTTCATTTTTCATTGTAATTTCATATATCTCAGGGGACCTAACTCTATAAAAGTTTTTCAAGGGGCATAACTTTTCTGTATAACTTATAGTCATATTGTGGCATCGTTTTCAAAGATTTATAAACTCTTTGTCCATAGTTATGTACCGGCATATGAGTTATAATAAATAATGATACAATCTGTAAGGTATTTTCAAAGTTTTCATAAAAATAATGCACAATGCATAACATTGTAACTCATCTTTTTTTGCTTAAGAAGTTATTGTAGTCATGCAGGTGATTAGAAAGCGTTTTCATTAAAAATAATGGATGGTGTGTGGAAGGGCATTTTTTTAAGTTACTTTTTTTTATTGTATGAATTTAATGAGACGCTACCCGCCAGGAGCTGGGCGAAGTCACGCCGGGTCAGATAGATAGACAGACCCACCTTTTCGCTGCAGTTGTCTACTCCTCCTTTTCCTTCTTCTGCTGATGCTGCTGCCGCCGCTCCATTTACCCAAGTTAATTGTTGGGGGAAGATGTAAAGATCTTTCAAGTGCTCTTTCTAATGCTTTTTGTAAGTTGGTCTTCGTTTATCTAAGGTTGTTCTAACTGCAACCAATAAATGATTAGACCTGCAACCAATAAATGATTAGACAGACAGGCAGACAGACAGACAGAGAGGGACGGACGGACAGACAGACAGACAGACAGACAGACAGATAGTCGGTAACGGGAACGGGAACTTATATGACTACTTATATGAATTAAATGAGATGCTCCCCACCAAGGACTGGGCGATGCCGGGTCAGACAGACAGACAGACAGACAGACAGACAGTCGGTAACGGGAACGTGAGCTTATATGACTACTTATATGAATTAAATGAGATGCTCCCCACCAAGGACTGGGCGAAGCCGGGCCGGGTCAGCTAGTATATATATAAAACAGAGTATATGTGGTTTTGTGTGTGTGTGGGTAGTTTTGTATTGGATGCGTTCGATACCGGTACATCCGATTGAGATGAAATTTTCTACACGTCTTCCTTTCATTCCTGTGCAACAGACTATAATAGTTTCTTAGTGTAAAATCTTCTACTTATTTAATAACATTTACTTTTTCGTTTTTCATTATATAAGTTCTATATAGCAGGGGGACTTCACTCTAGAAAAGTTATTTCAAGGGGCATAACTTTTAATAACATTTTTATATACTTTATAGTCATATTGTTGGACTTACTTGCACTATTGTTAAACTCTTTGTCTATAGTTATTTTCAGGCATATGAGTTATAATAAATAATGATATAATCTTTAAGGCATTTTCACCAACACCAGCATCAACACCAGAAATATCATCTAGAATCGCACTGGCATCTAGTGCCTTCAATAAACTGTCAAACATCTGGAAGTCAAAGACACTCAGCAAACACACAAAACTTAAAATCTTCAACTCTTGTGTGATTCCAGTGTTAACGTATGGATGTGAAAGTTGGAAATCAACGGTAGCTTTAGATAAAAAGTTAGACAATTTTGAGAACAAATGTCTTAGAAGACTTCTAAACATCCACTGGACAGAATTCAGAACCAATTCGCAAATAAGACAAGAGACTAAGCAAGATACAGTATCCAATTTCATAAGAAGACGCCGTTGGAACTACATCGGCCATGTACTCAGAATGGACAAGACAAGACTCCCCTATCAAGCCCTCATATGGTCACCGGTAGGGAAAAGAAAACGGGGAAGACCAAGAGAGACCCTGCGTAGAACCATCGTTAGAGAAGGCTCATTCAATGGCCAAGTAAATATCCAAGATCTACAACAGGTAGCAGCGAATCGCCAGGCATGGAGAGACAGGACTTCTGCCCTATGCGCCGACTTAGGCTCAAGAGGAAAGACTAACTAACTAATTTTCAAAATTTGCATAAAAATAATGCATAATGCATAACATTGTAACCCATCTTTCTCTGCTTACAGAACTTATCAACTGTCATGGCGGTGATTAAAAACAGTTTTCATTAAAAATAATGAATGGTGTCAGGAAGGACGTTCTTTTAAGTTACTGTGCGCCAGGAGCTGGGCGAAACCACGCCGGGTCAGATAGATAGACAGACAGACAGATAGTCGGGAACGGAAGCTTATTTGACTACTTATATGAATTAAATGACATGCTCCCCACCAGGGACTGGGTGAAGCCGGGCCGGGTCAGACAGACAGACAGATAGACAGAAAGTCGGGAACGGGAGAGCTTATATGACTACGTATATGAATTAAATGAGATGCTCCCCACCAGGGACTGGGTGGAGCCGGGCCGGGACAGACAGACAGACAGATAGACAGACAAACAGATAGTCGGGAACGGTAGAGGTTATATGACTACTTATATGAATTAAATGACATGCTCCCCACCAGGGACTGGGTGAAGCCGGGCCGGGTCAGACAGACAGACAGATAGACAGACAGACAGTCGGGACCGGGAGAGCTTATATGACTACGTATATGAATTAAATGAGATGCTCCCCATCAGGGACTGGGTGAAGCCGGGCCGGGACAGACAGACAGACAGATAGACAGACAAACAGATAGTCGGGAACGGGAGAGCTTATATGACTACGTATATGAATTAAATGAGATGCTCCCCACTAGGGACTGGGTGAAGCCGGGCCGGGTCAGACAGACAGACAGACAGATAGTCGGGAACGGGAGGGCTTATATGACTACTTATATGAATTAAATGAGATGCTCCTCACCAGGGACTGTGTGAAGCCGGGCCGGGCCAGACAGACATACATACAAGCAGACAGACAGACTGATAGATAGATAGATCCCCAACAGGTCCTGGGCGAAGCCGGGCCGGGTCAGCTAGTATATATATATATATATATATATATATATATATATATATATATATATATATATATATATATATATATATATATATATATATTATATATATATATATATATAAATCATGTGCCATGCCGGAAAGTGTGGGCGGTCATGACTCGCCATTTCACTCGATCACCAGTGTCGTGGATCAGCTCAGTGTTCCTGTCTCGTCCATGCCATGTGGCCAAGCCATCCAGGTATTTTCCTCTCGGTCTTCCTCTTGGTCTGTTTCCTTCGATCTTGCCAGTTGTCACTAAGTTCTCCAATCCATTTCTTCTCATAACATGTCCAAAAATTTTTGACTGTCTACGTCTAATTTCTTTAATCAGTTTACGATGTTCATTTGTCTCCTGTAGTACTTGGTCATTGGTTTTTCTGTCTGTCCATGGTATTCTTTGCATTTTCCTCAGAAACCACATTTCTGCAGCCATCAGATGCTTTTCAGCTTGACTGCTCATTGTCCAAGTTTCACATCCATACAAAAGAACAGGCTCTATGTATCCCCTCAACACTCTTTTTCTCGTTTCAATTGACATCTTTTTATTGGTCAGAATGTTTTTCATCTTGCTAAAGGCTACTTTCGCCATGGCGATTCTTGTTCTAATCTCTTCAAGGCATCTCCCATCAGATGTTATGACTGTTCCAAGATAATTGTACCGATTCACTTGTTGAAGAATATTTCCATTTACTTGTATATTACATTGTGGCACTTCTTCCTTCCTACTGACGACCATAACCTGAGTCTTTTTACAATTTAATTCTAACCCCAGTTGCTCACTGTGTACAACAACCGCATCTACTAATTGTTGCAGGACTGCGCATTGTCTGCAATTAATTCTGTATCATCTGCATATCTAATGTTATTGATGTTTCGTCCTCCAATGCTGATTCCATTTATATCCTCTACATTTCTGAAAATATTTTCACTGTATAGGGAAAACAAGATCTGGAGACATCACACATCCCTGCCTAACACCTCTCTTAATTGGCTGATACTGTCCCACTTCATTATCAATCCTTATTGCAGCTTGTTGTTTCCAATATATGTTTTTTTTAATGTCTAATGTCTTTCCCATCAATTTGTAGATCTGCAAGCATATCCACCATGCTGACATGTCTAACTCTACCAAAAGCCTTTGTGTAGTCAATAAAGCAAAGATGTATATCCTTGTTTACTTCTATAGCACGTTCAATAACTGTTCGCAGCATATATATATATATATATATATATATATATATATATATATATATATATATATATATATATATATATATATATATATATATCCGTTCGTGCCGCACCGCGCGTAATTGCGTACGTCGAACATGATCATGTCATAGTCATGTGATAAGTACTGACCAAGGAATAGAAGAGCGCATGCTTATCGTCCCATGATGCATAGGTTCTGTTTCTGACTGTTGAGAAAATGGCTGTGTTGATCCAAAATCCGTCCAAAGCCCAAAGAGCGGTGATTCAGTTTCTTTCATTTGAAGGATGTCGACCAGTGGACATTCATCGAAGAATGCATCAGCGTACGGTAACAAATGTGTGTTGAAGACAACAGTGACAGACTAGGCATGAATGTTTCGGAAAGGACGTTAGTTTACGACAGATATTCGACGGCCGGGTCAAGCGCATATTGTTGCAAAGGAAAAAACCCATCGCCAAAATTGATGCAGCAGTACAAATGAACCGTTGTCGAAGCATACGTTCGGTAGCGAAAGAATTTGACGTGTCAACTGGGAAAATTCAAAAGGTCGTTAGTAAGAAGCTGCAATATCGGTGGGTGTGTTCACAGTTGGTACCACGGATATTGACAGACCATCAAAAAGAGGTACGCATGTGATGGTGTTTGAACCACTTGCTGCGTTACAGAGTGGAGGGTGATGCATTTCTCTTCCGCATTGTGGCAGGCAATGAATCATGGTGTCACCACTTTGAGCCAAGCAGCAAAAGAGAGAGTATGCAATGGAAGCATGCTGGATCACCAAAACCCTAAAAAATTCAAGTTACAGGTTTCCGCTGGTAAGGTTATGCTGAGCGCATTTTTTGACCATGAAGGACTATTTATTGTTGGCCGACTTTAAAGAACCTGGTGTCAACATCAACTCTACCCACTACTTGCAAACACTAGACAAGCTGCAAAAAGCGATCAAGAATAAACGACCCGGCATGATTTCTCGCAGTGTGATTTTGTTGCACGATAATGCTCGTCCGGATGTTGCAAAGATTGTGCAGGAAGCATTAGCTTGGAAGAAGTGGGAAATTCTGCAACATCCAGCCTATGGTCCTGATTTGTCACCATGTGATTTTTATTTGTTCGGACCTCTAAAAAAGCTCTTAAGGGGCAACGATTTCACACAGATGCAGACGTAATGAACGCGGTAAACACTTGATTCAGTGAACAACCACAATCCTTTTTTGCGGACGGCATTCGCCGCTTATCTAAGCAATGGGATGCTCTCCTGAATGCCTACGGCGACTTCTTCTGACCAACCCATGGTGCAGATGTCATTCAAAATGAATGCTTTGTTTAATTCTACCAGACCTGTTAATGTTTCTTTCATGCTTTTGTAATAAAGCCACTGGAACGGGTTTCAAATGAACGGCTAGCTCGTGCCCATATAGAGACAAACTATACCTAGCTCATGTTCATATATACACACAAACTAGCTGACGACCCGGCCCGGCGTCGCCAGGCAGCTGGCGATGAGCGTCTCATTGAATTCATATAAGTAGTCATTATACATTCAAATACATTTCTCTAAGCGCATAGAGTACGCGTTCGGCCCCTGCTCCCGTTCCCGTTGCTCGTCTGTTTCTGATGCTCCCGTTCCCGTTCACACTGCTCGTCTGTTTCTAATGCCCCCGTTCCCGTTCCCGTTGCTCATCTGTTGCTGATTCTCCCGTTCCCATTGCTCGTCTGTTTCTGATGCTCCAGTTCCCGTTCCCTTTGCTCGTCTGTGTCTGAAGCTCGTAATGCCTTTTTCTTTCGTGTAAAAATTAAAAACTGATTTTAAACTAACTAACTATTGCAGTTGGATCCGTGGGAGTGAGAACAACATCTGTACCAAATTTAATCTCAATCGGCTGGACCGTTCGGGAACGCACATAGGGGCACACACACACACACACACACACACACACACACACACACACACACACACACACACACACACACACACACACACACACACACACACACACACACACACACACACACACACACACACACACACACACACACACACACACACACACACACACACACACACACACACACACACACACACACACACACACACACACACACACACACACACACACACACACACACACACACACACACACACACACACACACACACACACACACACACACACACACACACACACACACACACACACACACACACACACACACACACACACACACACACACACACACACACACACACACACACACACACACACACACACACACACACACACACACACACACACACACACACACACACACACACACACACACACACACACACACACACACACACACACACACACACACACACACACACACACACACACACACACACACACACACACACACACACACACACACACACACACACACACACACACACACACACACACACACACACACACACACACACACACACACACACACACACACACACACACACACACACACACACACACACACACACACACACACACACACACACACACACACACACACACACACACACACACACACACACACACACACACACACACACACACACACACACACACACACACACACACACACACACACACACACACACACACACACACACACACACACACACACACACACACACACACACACACACACACACACACACACACACACACACACACACACACACACACACACACACACACACACACACACACACACACACACACACACACACACACACACACACACACACACACACACACACACACACACACACACACACACACACACACACACACACACACACACACACACACACACACACACACACACACACACACACACACACACACACACACACACACACACACACACACACACACACACACACACACACACACACACACACACACACACACACACACACACACACACACACACACACACACACACACACACACACACACACACACACACACACACACACACACACACACACACACACACACACACACACACACACACACACACACACACACACATACAAAGAAACATTATAAGTAGATATAACTGTTCAGAACTAATTTCTGGTTTTATCAGAGAGTGAGATCCTTTGAAGGAAGATGGCGGGACATTTCTTCGTCTGTTTCTGAAGCTCTTAATGCCTTTTTCTTACGTGCTTGAGGAAAAATTGTTGATTTTAAACTAACTATTTCAGTTGGATCCGCGGGAGTGAGAACAACATCTGTACAAAATTTCATCTCAATCGGATGGACCGTTCGGGAACGCATAGGGGACACACAAACAAACAAACAAACAAACATTCTCTTTTATATATACAGATTACCTCAAGTTCTTGTTCATATAAAGACAAACTACACATATCTCATGTTCATATAGAGACACATTTACATCTAGCTAGTGTTCAGATGCCGGTATCTCTGGCATAGGAGTTAAACGACTTTCTCCGTAATCCCGTTTATTCACCTAGGGTAACGCAGCGCGCGAGAATTGGTAGCGGTTCTCGCTGCATTGGTGACTTAGGGATAAGTGAGCCGGCCGCTCAGAAAGCAATGGAAACTGCTGAGCGTAATCTTGCCTAGAAATCAACAACAGCGGTACAATGCTGGTGGTGACAGCGATGTCCTGTAAAGGATATGCGGGAAAAAAGTGTTCAGATAGAGACAAAATTACAACTTGCTCGTGTCCACACAAAGATAAATTACACATAGTTCGACTTTATATATAGACAAATTACACCTACCTCGTAGTCATAAATAGACAAATTACTCATAGTACATGTCCACAAACTGACTAATTACCTCACGCGGTCATCAATGACAAATGAAAGGTGACGATGCTTGCACAATGGAGGGACAGTTGCACTATTAGCTACCTACTATAAAATACTAGAACTGACATATGGATGCTAATTACTTCTGCAGACATGCAACACTGGCAACCTGAGAGAACTGGCATCTGGATGCTAATTACTTCTGCGTGGTTAGCGGGGTAGGTGTATCCCCTATCAAAGGAGATGTAAGACGCCTCCTTTCCTCCGTTAGTCTACGGGACACCCTTGGGCAAGATGGAGTACCCGTTTAGGCCCCCCGATCAGGGTTACGTGAAGCCATGGAAGCAGGTGGTGGATGGAGTGTGAGAGCAGCCGACAGATTGTTGTTGGCTATGGTCTTGCACTCTGCGGCGATAGGCAGATGATCTCATCAGTAGAGACAATGACTATGGCCACCGACTAGTACAGTCACTGCCCAGAAGGAAAGCAATGGCAAACTACTTTCTGCAAAACTTGCCAAGAAACTATAACAACCATGAAAGAAACCATAATAAGAAAGAGATCTGGTGGCGAGACCCCCAGGCCAGGCAGATCAGATAACACTGGGGAAGAGTGTGACACAGGGACCAGTACTAGTAATCTTGATGACGGAGTTAATCCTGAATGTGTTACCAAGGAAATCCCCTGTGTCAGACTAAGAAACAGAGTGAGAATAGCAACGTGGAATGTGAGAAGTCTGTATGAGGGAAAGCTTAAAGTAGTGTGTGATGAGATTGAGAGGTTAAACATTCAAATTTTAGGAATTAGTGAACATCGCTGGAGCGGCAAGGGACATTTTACAACTGAAAATGGAAGTCTTTTCATTTATTCTGGTAGAGACGTCGGAGGCCAGAGTGGAGTGGCATTTTGTTTAGATAAGACAACTGCAAAATCTTTAATGGGATATAATCCAGTTAGTGATAGAATCCTCACTATTAGACTTAAAGGCCGTCCAAAAAACACAACTCTCATACAGATATATGCACCTACTTCAACAGCAGAGGAGGACGAAATTGAAGATTTTTACAACACACCACAAGACACATTAAATAAGATTGGTCATAATGATATAGCAATAATAATGGGAGATTTTAATGCAAAAGTAGGTGCAGGAAGAACTGAAAATGAGAGACACGTTTTAGGAAAATTTGGATTAGGAAATAGAAATGATGCAGGTGACAAATTAATTGAATTTTGCACAGAAAATGAGTTAACGATAGCCAACACGCTTTTTAAACAACATCCAAGAAGACTCTTCACATGGAAGTCTCCAGACAGTATTACCAAAAATCAGATAGATTATATTTTAATACAAAGAAGATGGAGATCAAGCATAACATCTGCAAAAACCCTACGTAGTGCAGACTGTGATACAGATCATCAGTTATTAGAAGCAGATCTGAAATTAAAACTCAAAAAGCTTACCCGAGGACCAAGGCCACTTCGTTTTGATCTCACAAAAATACCAGATGCATACAACGTAGAAGTTAGGAATCGTTTTGGGGTCTTGATGTCTGTACAAGAGGAAATGACACCTGATGAACGCAGTACAAGCTAGAGATATCTTGATAACTGCAGCCAAAGATTTAATTCCGACCAAGAAAAAGCAACTTAAGCCATGGATTACATCAGACACGTTAGAATTAATAAAACAAGGAAGGGAACTGAAACAGAAAGGAGGTGAATCCTATAATACCAAGATGAAGTATAAATCTTTAACTCGAGAAATAAGAAAGAACACAAGAAAGGACAAAAATCAATATATAGAAGATTGTTGTACCAGAATAGAGCAATATCATAAGACTGGAAGAGATTATGAAATGTTCAAAGAAATGAAGTTATTGACAAGAAATGTTCAACCTCAATTGAATGTTATCTGTGACAAGATGGGAAATACCTTAACAGAATCTAGACAAATTCTAGAAAGATGGCAGGAGTACTGCAGTGGAATGTATGATATGAGTGACAGTGAGGATATGAATGAGATACATGAGCCAACGACAGCAGAGACAGAACCTGAACCCTCATTAGATGAAATTGCTTGGGCTATAAAGCACCTGAAGAATGGTAAATCTCCTGGATGTGATGAGATCCCAGCTGAACTAATTAAAGCGGGAGGAGAAGAAAGCATACACATATATCATGCATTATGTACAAAGATTTGGAAATATGGTATATGGCCAAAAGATTGGAAGAGAACTATCTTCATTCCAATACCAAAAAAGGGCAACCTGAAATTATGCACCAACTATAGAACTGTTGCCCTGATCAGTCATGCAAGTAAAATTCTACTAAAAGTCATAATGGCAAGACTTCGTAAGAAAATGGAAGAAGAGATTAACGTAGTTCAAGCTGGATTTAGACAAGGAAGAGGAACAAGAGATCACATATTCAACATGCGTTTAATAATAGAGAAGTGCAGAGAATTTAATGTAAACCTATACTCATGTTTTGTGGATTATTCAAAGGCATTTGACTGTGTACAGCATCAGAAACTTTGGGAAATCATGAGGACTATGGGCTTTCCATCACATGTAGTACAACTCATAAAAATGCTCTATCTAGACCAACAAGCAGCTGTTAGAATAGATGGCGAGACATCAGATTGGTTTGACATCAAGCAAGGAGTCCGTCAGGGCTGCGTGCTGTCACCCTATTTGTTTAACCTGTACGCTGAAAATATAATGAGAAATGTAAGAGATGATATAAATAGGGAGCTATATGATGCCCTAAATATCGGCGGTCATGACATACCAGAGATTCGATATGCTGGTGATACAGTATTACTATCCACAACACAGAATGGCATGGAAAACCTAATAGCCTCAACCCAATTGAATAGTGAAAATCACAACTTATATCTTAACATAGCAAAAACAAAGATAATGCATACAGATAAAACTACCATGGAGAAAGATA
Organism: Cepaea hortensis; assembly: GCA_963921405.1. NCBI lineage: Eukaryota > Metazoa > Mollusca > Gastropoda > Stylommatophora > Helicidae > Cepaea > Cepaea hortensis. The sequence continues at coordinate 83,678,986 of OY992876.1, forward strand.
TATACATTAATGGGGAAAAATTGGAGGTGGTGGAAAATTTTGAATATCTTGGGTCATTGATTACCAACAACGGGGACACAATGAAAGAAATTAAACGGCGACTATCAATTGCTCTTCAAAGACTAAAACAGCTGAATAAATTATGGAGTGGGACAGACAGAACTACAAAAATTAGATTTTTAAGAGCATGCATCTTTCCCATTGCAACATACGCTTGTGAGACATGGACACTTACTTAACAAGCTGAACAGCGCATATACGCCTTTGAATATAATAAGTGTTATAGACGAGTTCTAAAAATATCTTGGGTAAAGAAAAGAACAAATGCATCTATACTTCAAGAGTTGAATATTGAAGAAGGTTGGCTATTAAAGACGATAAAACAAAGAAAATTGAAATATTTTGGTCACTTGAAACGTCACGAAAGTTTGGAGAGAACAATAATGGAAGGGTATATGCATGGGAAGAGAGGAAGAGGAAGGCCAAAGAGAAGATGGGTGGAGGATGTGGCGGATGATCTCCAGATGGGTGTATCAGACGCGGGGCATCTTGCTTATGATCGAGAGGTTTTCCGGAGGGTTGTTATGGGAGCGAGGTTCTGCAAAGGACATGCTACTGAATGAATGAATGAATTATTTCTGCAGACATGCACCACTGGCAACCTGAGAGAACTGATATCTGGATGCTAATTATTTCTGCAGACATGCAACACTGGCAACCTGAGAGAACTGGCATCTGGATGCTAATTATTTCAGCAGACATGCAACACTGGCAACCTGAGAGAACTGATATCTGGATGCTAATTACTTCTGCAGACATGCACCACTGGCAACATGAGAGAACTGATATCTGGATGCTAATTATTTCTGCAGACATGCACCACAGGCAACCTGAGAGAACTGATATCTGGATGCTAATTACTTCTGCAGACATGCAACACTGGCAACATGTGAGAACTAATATCTGGATGCTAATTATTTCTGCAGACATGCACCACTGGCAACCTGAGAGAACTGATATCTGGATGCTAATTATTTCTGCAGACATGCACCACTGGCAACCTGAGAGAACTGATATCTGGATGCTAATTATTTCTGCAGACATGCAACACTGGCAACCTGAGAGAACTGATATCTGGATGCTAATTATTTCAGCAGACATGCAACACTGGCAACCTGTGAGAACTAATATCTGGATGCTAATTATTTCTGCAGACATGCACCACTGGCAACCTGAGAGAACTGATATCTGGATGCTAATTATTTCTGCAGACATGCAACACTGGCAACCTGAGAGACCTGATATCTGGATGCTAATTACGTCTGCAGACATGCACCACTGGCAACATGAGAGAACTGATATCTGGATGCTAATTATTTCTGCAGACATGCAACACTGGCAACCTGAGAGAACTGATATCTGGATGCTAATTACTTCTGCAGACATGCACCACTGGCAACATGAGAGAACTGATATCTGGATGCTAATTACTTCTGCAGACATGCACCACTGGCAACATGAGAGAACTGATATCTGGATGCTAATTATTTCTGCAGACATGCACCACTGGCAACCTGAGAGACCTGATATCTGGATGCTAATTATTTCTGCAGACATGCACCACTGGCAACCTGAGAGAACTGATATCTGGATGCTAATTATTTCTGCAGACATGCAACACTGGCAACCTGAGAGAACTGGCATCTGGATGCTAATTATTTCAGCAGACATGCAACACTGGCAACCTGAGAGAACTTATATCTGGATGCTAATTATTTCTGCAGACATGCACCACTGGCAACATGAGAGAACTGATATCTGGATGCTAATTATTTCTGCAGACATGCACCACTGGCAACCTGAGAGAACAGGCATCTGGATGCTAATTATTTCTGCAGACATACAACACTGGCAACCTGAGAGAACTGGTATCTGGATGCTAATTATTTCAGCAGACACGCAACACTGGCAACCTGAGAGAACTGATATCTGGATGCTAATTATTTCTGCAGACATGCACCACTGGCAACCTGAGAGAACTGATATCTGGATGCTAATTATTTCTGCAGACATGCACCACTGGCAACCTGAGAGAACTGATATCTGGATGCTAATTATTTCTGCAGACATGCAACACTGGCAACCTGAGAGAACTGGCATCTGGATGCTATTTATTTCAGCAGACATGCAACACTGGCAACCTGAGAGAACTTATATCTGGATGCTAATTATTTCTGCAGACATGCACCACTGGCAACATGAGAGAACTGATATCTGGATGCTAATTATTTCTGCAGACATGCACCACTGGCAACCTGAGAGAACAGGCATCTGGATGCTAATTATTTCTGCAGACATACAACACTGGCAACCTGAGAGAACTGATATCTGGATGCTAATTACTTCTGCAGACATGCAACACTGGCAACCTGAGAGAACTGATATCTGGATGCTAATTATTTCTGCAGACATGCAACACTGGCAACCTGAGAGAACTGGCATCTGGATGCTAATTATTTCTGCAGACATACAACACTGGCAACCTGAGAGAACTGATATCTGGATACTAATTACTTCTGCAGACATGCAACACTGGCAACCGGAGAGAACTGATATCTGGATGCTAATTACTTCTGCAGACAATCAACACTGGGTCGACACTAGGGCCGCAGCGGCCGGACAAAAATGACCGTGCCTCTCTTGAGATTTGAATCCGGACCACTGTCTAGGCAGACACAAGCACTGGCCAGGGCGTCTCCAAGATTAGAATGGCACTTGCTAACATGAGCACGTGATTTACTGACAGGATGGCCACAGATCGCGACCTGGTCCATTCACCAACGTCCCGGCAGCCAACAACAGCCGCCATTCATATCCATCCCCTTCTCCTCTACGGGCTAGCCCTGCGGCTTCTGCCCTTCCCTACTCTGGAAGTTGAAATCTTCAAGACTTAAAATTGACTGAGAAATACGTCCTCGGGTATTGATTGACACGCATATTAACAATAGGAGGACAGTGGAGATAAGATTACACTGCCCCAGAGAAGCTGAAAGCTGTGGACAGACGATGGAGAATTTCGCAGAAGTACCAAATTCACTTTCAGTCACAAAGAGGCACCGAGTAAGGATTAAGTCATCCATATGTCTTTATTGTCGAGTCTCTTTTACAGATCACATGTCTTTATTGTCGAGTGTCTCTTACAGCTCACATATCTTTATTGTCGAGTCTCTCTTACAGCTCACATGTCTTTATTGTCGAGTGTCTCTTACAGCTCACATATCTTTATTGTCGAGTCTCTCTTACAGCTCATTATGTCTTTATTGTCGAGTCTCTCTTACAGCTCACATATATTTATGCTCGAGTGTCTCCTGCAGCTCACATATCTTTATTGTCGAGTCTCTCTTACAGCTCACATATCTTTATTGTCGAGTCTCTCTTACAGCTCACATATCTTTATTGTCGAGTCTCTCTTACAGCTCACATGTCTTTATTGTCGAGTCTTTCTTACAGATCACATGTCTTTATTGTCGAGTCTCCATTACAGCTCATTATGTCTTTATTGTCGAGTGTCTCTTACAGCTCTCATATCTTTATTGTCGAGTCTCTTCTATAGCTCACATATCTTTATTGTCCAGTCTCTCTTACAGCTCACATATCTTTATTCCGAGTCTCTTCTCTCCTACAGCTCACATGTCTTTATTGTCGAGTCTCTCTTACAGCTCACATGTCTTTATTGCCGAGTCTCTCTTACAGCTCACATGTCTTTATTGCCGAGTCTCTCTTACAGCTCACATGTTTTCACTGATGTTTGTGATGAGGGGAAACAACATAGGGCATCACTGACGTTTGTGGTTCTGTGGAAAAAGGGAGGGAGGGGGGGGGGGAGAAATGACAGGGCATCAATGATATATGTAATTATCTGATGAGGGGAAACAACACTGGGCATCATTGACGTTTGTGATTCTCTGTCGAGGGGAAACAACACATGGCATAATTAATGTTTGTGATTCTGTGACTGGCAGCAACAAGAACCTGCCTAAGCCAAGATTTTCACATTGTAAGAACAAACATTTCACCAGCATCGTAGGACTACAAGACCAGCTGACAGAGTTCTATATAACTGACAACCATGTCAAGTAATTCTTCCTTCCCACAGAAGTATGTGCCATTTTATTGTTGTAGCTCACAGTTCTCAATGTCATGTTACAGCTCCTACTGCTCCCACCTACAGAGTTCTCAATGTCATGTTACAGCTTCTACTGCTCCCACCCACAGAGTTCTCAATGTCATGTTACAGCTCCTACTGCTCCCACCTACAGAGTTCTCAATGTCATGTTACAGCTCCTACTGCTCCCACCCACAGAGTTCTCAATGTCATGTTACAGCTCCTACTGCTCCCACCCACAGAGTTCTCAATGTCATGTTACAGCTCCTACTGCTCCCACCCACAGAGTTCTCAATGTCATGTTACAGCTTCTACTGCTCCCACCCACAGAGTTCTCAATGTCATGTTACAGCTCCTACTGCTCCCACCCACAGAGTTCTCAATGTCATGTTACAGCTCCTACTGCTCCCACCTAGAGAGTTCTCAATGTCATGTTACAGCTCCTACTGCTCCCACCCACAGAGTTCTCAATGTCATGTTACAGCTCCTACTGCTCCCACCCACAGAGTTCTCAATGTCATGTTACAGCTTCTACTGCTCCCACCCACAGAGTTCTCAATGTCATGTTACAGCTCCTACTGCTCCCACCCACAGAGTTCTCAATGTCATGTTACAGCTCCTACTGCTCCCACCTACACAGTTCTCAATGTCATGTTACAGCTCCTACTGCTCCCACCTACACAGTTCTCAATGTCATGTTACAGCTCCTACTGCTCCCACCCACAGAGTTCTCAATGTCATTTTACAGCTCCTACTGCTCCCACCCACAGAGTTCTCAATGTCATGTTACAGCTCCTACTGCTCCCACCCACAGAGTTCTCAATGTCATGTTACAGCTCCTACTGCTCCCACCTACACAGTTCTCAATGTCATGTTACAGATCCTACTGCTCCCACCTACACAGTTCTCAATGTCATGTTACAACTCCTACTGCTCCCACCTACACAGTTCTCAATGTCATGTTACAGCTCCTACTGCTCCCACCCACAGAGTTCTCAATGCCATGTTACAGCTCCTACTGCTCCCACCCACAGAGTTCTCAATGTCATGTTACAACTCCTACTGCTCCCACCTACACAGTTCTCAATGTCATGTTACAGCTCCTACTGCTCCCACCTACACAGTTCTCAATGTCATGTTACAGCTCCTACTGCTCCCACCCACAGAGTTCTCAATGTCATGTTACAGCTCCTACTGCTCCCACCCACAGAGTTCTCAATGTCATGTTACAGCTCCTACTGCTCCCACCCACAGAGTTCTCAATGTCATGTTACAGCTCCTACTGCTCCCACCCACAGAGTTCTCAATGTCATGTTACAACTCCTACTGCTCCCACCTACAGAGTTCTCAATGTCATGTTACAGCTCCTACTGCTCCCACCCACACAGTTCTCAATGTCATGTTACAGCTCCTACTGCTCCCACCCACAGAGTTCTCAGTGTCATGTTACAGCTCCTACTGCTCCCACCCACAGAGTTCTCAATGTCATGTTACAACTCCTACTGCTCCCACCCACAGAGTTCTCAATGTCATGTTACAACTCCTACTGCTCCCACTCACAGAGTTCTCAATGTCATGTTACAGCTCCTACTGCTCCCACCCACAGAGTTCTCAATGTCATGTTACAGCTCCTACTGCTCCCACCCACAGAGTTCTCAATGTCATGTTACAACTCCTACTGCTCCCACCTACAGAGTTCTCAATGTCATGTTACAGCTCCTACTGCTCCCACCTACAGAGTTCTCAATGTCATGTTACAGCTCCTACTGCTCCCACCTACAGAGTTCTCAATGTCATGTTACAGCTCCTACTGCTCCCACCCACAGAGTTCTCAATGTCATGTTACAGCTCCTACTGCTCCCACCCACAGAGTTCTCAATGTCATGTTACAGCTCCTACTGCTCCCACCCACAGAGTTCTCAATGTCATGTTACAACTCCTACTGCTCCCACCTACAGAGTTCTCAATGTCATGTTACAGCTCCTACTGCTCCCACCTACAGAGTTCTCAATGTCATGTTACAACTCCTACTGCTCCCACCCACAGAGTTCTCAATGTCATGTTACAGCTCCTACTGCTCCCACCCACAGAGTTCTCAATGTCATGTTACAGCTCCTACTGCTCCCACCCACAGAGTTCTCAATGTCATGTTACAACTCCTACTGCTCCCACCTACAGAGTTCTCAATGTCATGTTACAGCTCCTACTGCTCCCACCTACATAGTTCTCAATGTCATGTTACAACTCCTACTGCTCCCACATACATAGTTCTCAATGTCATGTTACAACTCCTACTGCTCCCACCCACAGAGTTCTCCATGGTCCACCTCCGTGTCCAACATTACCACGGATTGATTATCTGTATTAAACTTGTGGTGTATCTGTATTAAACTTGTGGTGTCCTACATAACTACCACGGATTGATTATCTGTATTAAACTTGTGGTGTACTACATAACTACCGCCCGCCCTGATATGTAACCTTGGTGATAGCTGAGGGTATTCCACAAGATCATGGAATGTTCTAGACGTGAAGTAACACCGAATGCCCCCACAGGAGGGTAGGGACACCAGGAACCAAGTGGGTGTGCTCGGTCTAGCAGACGGCAATCAGCATCACTTAAGAACTGATCAAAAGCGCTCCAGGCTAGAAACCGGGAATGAATTGATTCTTGCTTTGAGGTAGCCGCTAAATGATGTCGATGGTTACAAATTGTGTTTGCGCTCTCTCCCTCCTTCTCTCAACTGTCTCCTCTCACCCGCGAGTGGAGAGTACACCCAACAAATGAATAACCCCGGCACACAGCGGGCCCGCAGATGCAGGGCCATCTATGTCACGCAGAATCTGATGTCTCCAGATTTCATAGCAAACACCCAGCTTTTGTCGAGGGCCAGAAACGCAATCAGCCTGAAACCAGACAAGAGGTATCCCAGAGTACTGGAGGAGAGAACCAGGTCTACGCCAGAAACTGTGGTATAATCAATGTCTGCCCTCGTCTGGCAATGCCGCTGTCTCCGGGACACGAGATCCAAAGGACAAAAACCATTAACGCTGACAGGAAACAATGTATATAGAACTTCACATTTCCTGCAATCACTGACAAAACATAAAAATGTACACACAACTGCACATTTTCTACAATCACTGAAAACAGCTATATACATAATTTCTGTTGATAGCTTTGTGAAATATCTATAGTTTATTGTATTAATTATCAAATGCCGTACCAATAAGCGAGAGGGCCATGTTTTGCCATCTGACACAATTCCCAGAGTCGTGGATCAGCTCTGTGTTCTTGTCTCAATCATGCAGCGTGGTCACACCATCCAAATATTTACTTCTCTGCCGTCACCATGTTCCCCCCCTCCCCTCCAATCAATATTGCCAGTTGTCACCAAGCTCTCTAGTTTATTTCTTTTCTCTTCAAAACGTGCTCAACAATGTTTGACAGTCTACGACTAATTTCTCTAATCAGTTAGTTGTCATTTGCTTCTTGTAGGATTTTCTCATTGATTTTGTTTTCTGTCTTCCTATGGTATTCTTTGCATTTTCATCAGAAACCAAATTTTCACTGCTATTACATGTGTATCAGCTTGTCTGCTCACTGTGCACGTTTCACGTACGGGTTCTATGTAGCACATCAACACTATCTCATTGCAACTGAAACCTGTTTATTGGTCAGCATGTTTTCCATCTTGCAAAAGCAACTTTCGCCATAGCAATTCTTGTTCTAATCTCTTCAAGGAACCTCCCATCAGATGTTACGATTGTTTCTGCATGGATGTGTGAAATATCTATAGTTTATATTGTTTGCTACGTGAAATACGTATAATTTGTATTGTTAGCTTAAAAAAGTCGCTTAAAAGTCGACAGGGTCGACTTCATTGCACTGGGTTTTATCCCACATGGCTCGGTCTATTTCCGCAGCACGGAAAGCGTCGCACAAAGCACGAACTCCGTAGCTTTTAGCGACGACTCCGAAACATTTAGGTCGTAAACCGAAGGACGCGGCCCGGAATCGAACCCACAACCTTCGGAGCACGAGTCAAACGGCTTGACCACTTCGCCACAGAGACTCCCGTATTGTTAGCTTTGAGATATATCTACAGTTTGTGTTATTAGATGTGTGACATATCTATAGTCTGTGTTTGTTGTTAGATGTGTGAAATATCTATAGTTTGTGTTGTTAGATGTGTGAAATATCTATAGTCTGTGTTGTTAGATGTGTGAAATATCTATAGTTTGTGTTGTTAGATGTGTGAAATATCTATAGTCTGTGTTGTTAGATGTGTGAAATATCTATAGTTTGTGTTGTTAGATGTGTGAAATATCTATAGTTTGTGTTGTTAGATGTGTGAAATATATATAGTCTGTGTTGTTAGATGTGTGAAATATCTATAGTCTGTGTTGTTGGATGTGTGAAATATCTATAGTCTGTGTTGTTAGATGTGTGAAATATCTATAGTTTGTGTTGTTGGATGTGTGAAATATCTATAATTTGTGTTTGTTGTTAGATGTGTGAAATATCTATAGTTTGTGTTGTTGGATGTGTGAAATATCTATAATTTGTGTTTGTTGTTAGATGTGTGAAATATCTATAGTCTGTGTTGTTAGATGTGTGAAATATCTATAGTCTGTGTTGTTAGATGTGTGAAATATCTATAGTTTGTGTTGTTGGATGTGTGAAATATCTATAATTTGTGTTTGTTGTTAGACGTGTGAAATATCTATAGTTTGTGTTGTTTTATGTGTGAAATATCTATAATTTCTGTTTGTTGTTAGATGTGTGAAATATCTATAATTTGTGTTTGTTGTTAGATGTGTGAAATATCTATAGATTGTGTTGTTAGATGTGTGAAATATCTATAGTCTGTGTCGTTACATGTGTAAAATATCTATAGTTTGTGTTGTTAGATGTGTGAAATATCTATAATTTGTGTTTGTTGTTAGATGTGTGAAATATCTATAGATTGTGTTGTTAGATGTGTGAAATATCTATATTTTGTGTTGTTAGATGTGTGAAATATATATAGTTTGTGTTGTTAAATGTGTGCAATATCTATAGTCAGTGTTTTGTTGTTAGATGTGTGAATTATCTATAGTTTATGTTGTTAGATTTGTGAAATATATATAGATAGTGTTGTTAGATATGTGAAATATCTATAGTTTGTGTAGTTAGATATGTTAAATATCTATAGTCCGTGTTTGTTGTTAGATGTTTGAAATATCTATAGTCTGTGTGTGTTTTTAGATGTGTGAATTATCTATAGTCGGTGTTTATTGTTAAATGTGTGAAATATCTATAGTCTTTGTTTGTTGTTATATGTGTGAAATATCTATAGTCTGAGTTTGATGTTAGATGTATACATTATACATAATTTGTATTGTGTGTCATAGTGATCTATACTGATGGGTCAGTGGTGAGAAACAGACGAAGTGGTTGGGGTTTCACTGCGAAGGTTAATGGACGATTCTTAAAACAGGAGAGTCTGGCATATGAGGCTGCGACTTCCAGCATGAGAATGGAAATGAAAGTGGTAACAGCGGCATTCCGTTGGTTAGAGGTGACCACTGCACGACATTGTATTCATTATGGATTCAAGGAGTATATTTGTAAGGTGGAGAAAGGAGTGTTTAGTGTGGAATGGCTCACCTTGCTTCAGAGGTCACAAATTGTGAGAACTGTATGGATATTTTGCCCTGGTTATGCGGGAGTGCGGGGGAATGAACAGGCGGATAGGCTGGCAAGGAATGAACCTTTCGGTGGTAGATTACCTATGGACAAGGGAGAGGTGGTCGTGCGCTTGTGGGACCAGATGGAGAAGGTGGGGATACAGATTGAGAACCCGTATGTCGAAAGAATGAGATTGCGGGGGATTGGCAGGGGTTCTAGAAGAATCTCAAAACGGAGGGAAGACCAGGATAACTTTCAATCACATAGCGGTGAGAACGATTAGTAGTGTGGCTCTTTGCTGGCTGTTGAACGAGGGGACGGAACGCGTATAGGAATGTCCTGAGTGCAGTGATGTCAGTTCTTAGCTCAACTCAACTATAATTTGTATTGTTAGCTATGTGAAATGTCTGTAGTTTGCGTTGTTAGCATTTGTGAAATATCTTCTATAGGTTATGTTGTTAGCTTTGTGAAATATTTATATATTTTTTTTGTTACCTGTGAGAAATGTCCGTCCTTTCGTCTGCTTGAAAGTTGTCGGATATATTAGTACGAATGTTGCAACGTTGGACCCCAAGGCACGTCAATTTCGCCAAGTATTTGAGCTGCAACATTTCGCTGTCCACGGCTATGGGATGGGCGCCATGCCGTGAGGGGCACCAAAAAAAAAACAAACAGATAATAATTTACGGCATGTGAACCTCAAACCATTTTACAAGATGGATATGGGGGGGGGGGGAGGGGGGGGGAGTTGTGCAACACACAAACAGAAGTAAAATGACGACCATATTTATACTTTATATTTATAAAGAGATTAACGGGCATACCCATTTCCCGCGTTAGAGATAAATGGACGCAAAAGAACTGAAAGAATGAACGAAGGAGGGGCATTCCAAAGACGATAAACATCTCTTGTGATTGTCATGAAAACGATTGAGTGGTTGCATGATGTTGAGCGACAAGAGAGAAGGTTCAACGACAGAAGCGACGCCAGTATAAAATGATTACACGACAGAAATAACCACATTATTGCCGCCAGCAAGACAATTATAACCAGCACCGATCACAAAAGGACATGCATTGTGGGCCATTGTTAGCCATGTCCGGACATGCGTGAAGTTATGCTGTTCGTGTCGCATTCATCAGTCTATAGACTGAACGCGTAGAGAGCTCACGGTGTCCCTATATGTTCTCCAGCAAACGGTCATCAAGCTGCAGTAAACATCTGCAAGTATTACCAGCTCAGACACTGAGCGTGCCCTCCGTGGAGCGGCAGTGTATAGCGTGGGGGGGGGGGGGGGATGGTCGGTAGAAGAGGCATCAGTAGTTAACTGAACGATGGTGATGACGTTAAGTAGATATTGACAAATATGTCGTCTGACGCTGTTGTCACAATTAGAGTTCAAAGTGTGAGAGGCGCTGTGAGAGACTGACGGCTCTTTCTGCTGGAGCGGAGCTTGGTTTGATGGAGATCAATAAAACCTATGAAACTGATGGGTGGCGGCCTAAGCCGGTGGCCAGGGAGAATCTTGATCAAGTTTACTGTCTCACAGCTCACTTCCTCCATTCCACTCTGTCATTTCACATTTATGACTATGGCAAACCAGGGCGCCAGAAACCTGATCGACCCACACACGCGCTGCCCATCCCCTCTTCTTGTGTATTACTCTGTCTCCCTTCTCTTGCTGGAATGAAATGTAACTTTTGTTGTATGTTATGTACACACGTCCATTTTATTGATTACAATTGTGTACAGACGCCCATTTTACTGATTACAGTTGTGAACAGACGTCCATTTTATTGATTACAGTTATGTACAGAAGCCCATTTTATTGATTGCAGTTGTGTACAGGCGTCCATTTGATTGACTGCAGTTGTGTACAGACGCCATTTGATTGATTGAAGTTGTGTACACACGTCCATTCTATTTATTACAGTTGTGTACAGATGTCCACTTTATTGGTTAAAGTTGTGTAAGATGTCCATTTTATTGGTTACAGTTGTGTAAGATGTCCATTTTATTGGTTACAGTCATAGACAGATGTCCATTTTATTGTTTATAGTTGTGTACAGACGACCATTTTTATTGATTAAGTTTCCATTTGATTGATAAAAGTTGTGTATGTGTACAGATGTCCATTTTGATTGATACAGTTGTGTACGTGTACAGATGACCATTTTTATTGATTACAGTTGTGTACAGATGTCCAATTTTATTGATTACAGTTGTGTACAGATGCCCAATTTTATTTATTACAGTTGTGTACAGACGCCAATTTTTATTGATTACAGTTAATTTTTTTTTTGATTACAGTTGTGTCCAGATGACCAATTTTATTGATTACAGTTGTGTCCAGATGACCAATTTTATTGATTACAGTTGTGTCCAGATGACCAATTTTATTGATTACAGTTGTGTACAGATGTCCAATTTTATTGATTACAGTTGTGTACAGATGTCCAATTTTATTGATTACAGTTGTGTACTGACGCCCATTTTTATTGACTACAGTTGTGTACAGATGTCAAATTTTTATTGATTACAGTAGTGTACAGATGTCCATTTTGTTGATTACAATTGTGTACAGATGTACAATTTTATTGATTACAGTTGTGTACAAATGTACAATTTTATTGATTATGATTGTGTACAGTGTCTGGGTACAGAGCGCGGGGAAGAGAGAGATAGAGAGAGAGAGAGAGAGAGAGAGAGAGAGAGAGAGAGAGAGAAAGAGAGAGCGAGAGAGAGAGAGAGTAGGAAGGAAAACAGATAGAGAGTAAGAGAGATATATATAAAGGGGGCCAGAGGGAGAGATGGAACGAACGAACGAACGAACGAACGAACGAACGAACGAACGAAAATCTTTATTTTCAACGGGTTTAGAATTGGGCACGCAGGCCCGTCTGACATTCTGCCCTTCTTCTCTATTTCCTCTCGTACATTCTTTCATTCAACATCTCTTGTTAAGCAAATCTTTGACAACAAAAGAACAATAAGCATTAAAACGCATGAAAAATAATCAACAATACATGACTCACCGAGGCAATGTTTAACATGGGCATTATAAATACCCAGAAAGGTGTAACGTGCCATACATATGGGAATGTTGTTTGGCTAGTTGTCGTTCCAGATAATTTGCCATTATTATTGTCTTTGAATTTTGTTTTTTTTTATGGGGGAATGTTGTCTGTCCTGAGGTAGTGTTCAAACAGGTTGCGACTGTATGTATAATGATTGGTGGTGTCTGTGATTTCTTGTGGAAGATTGTTCCACAACTGAGTGGCAGAGTATGCTAGGCTTGTTTTATATAAGTCTATCCTAGGTTTAGGGACATGAAGTATATTTAGTCGTTCGGTATGTCTTGCGTTATATTTAAACAATGGCCAAAGTTAGCTTGGAGCATTTTGGAATAGGATTTTGTGAATTAGTTTAGCCTCATTAAAAAGTAGACGTTTGTGGAGAGGGAGTAACTGAAGACGTTCATGTAGGTTAGAATTGTCAGTAAGCTTATCACCATTGATTAAACGCACTGCCCTTATCTGGAGTGAATACAGACGTTTTGTTATTGATTTGGAGCATCCATCCCAAATTGTGGAGCAATAATCAATATGTGTTTGTTTGTGGGAAGTATCGAATATCTTTCTTGTGTTTTCGTCGAGGAAATTTCTAATTTTGGCAAGTTGGTATACTTTTTTGGCTATTTGTTTAACTAGAGCATGAACATGGGAATTAAAGGATAGATTTTGATCTATGATAAGACCCAGTGCCTTGTGCTCGGTTACACTTTCTATAGGCATGCTACCAATGTGCAGCTGTAGCGTTTTCTGCGAGTTTAGCGTGTGAAGTCTTTGCCTGGTTCCTATTAACATAGATTTTGTTTTAGAAATGCATGCGGTTTGCATGACTCCAGTTAACTACACTATTTATTTCCTGTTCCAAGGATAATTCTAGCACATTACAATCAATAGCATATGTATATACTGTGCAGTCGTCTGCAAATAGACCGCAGGACGACGACAGATATAAGGGAAGATTATTTATTTAATAATAGTTTTACTTTCATTGTTTATAGTTTAAAAAAAAATTAGAATAGTATGATCTATCATATCGAATGTTTTTCTAAAGTCTATAAAAACCGTACCACATAAAGTATTGTTGTTAATACTTTGATGCCAGTTTTCTATCATGTTTGTTAGGGCCGTATGACAAGAATATTTTGGCCGAAATCCTGACTGACTCTCAACTATTAATTTGTGGCGAACTAAGTGCTCTTGGGTTGATGTGTGGGTTTGCTTTTCTAGCGGTTTCGATAGTGAGGATAATATGGAAATTGGCCTATAATTACTCATGAGACGATCGTCTAATGAGCCAGGTTTTAAATGAGGATACATTCTAGCGATTTTAAAGGCTGATGGGAAGTGACCTTTGGTTAGACATTAATTATATATATAAGTTAGTGACTCGCAGATCGCCGGTGCAGCATAGCGAAGGATTCGATTACTGATTCCATCTAGTCCTAATGAGTTATTGTTTTTTTTTTTAGGTTATTGAGATGAGTAAATACTTCAGTTGTCGTCATTAGCTGTATGTTGGAGGGAATGTCACCATAGCATTTGTTCTCACAGATTGATGATAATAAAGATATTTCATGAGGCGCATCTGGTATTGCAGCCTTCAGTTGGTTTATGTCGGACTGAAAGAATCTGCTGAATTGATCACATGTAACCTGATTTGATGGTAGTTGTTAAATTGATTTGTGTTTGTTTGTCAAGGTATTAATTGCTTTCCATTTAGTGTTGGTTGTATCTATTATTAAGTTCTTAAAATAGTTTTTCTTTTCCTTTCGAATAACATATTGAACTTTATTTCTCTACTACTACTAGATTTATATTTTTATGTGCCCTGTCCCGGTCTCTCATAAGTTCAACTACCTCCTGTGTGATCCACGGGGGCTTAGTGTGATGTTTAACACGGACTTCCTTAAATGCAACATGCTTATCAAATACACGTAGAAAGGTCTTCAGATAGTGGTCCAGAGCATCGTCTGGGCCAGGAAGCTGGTAAACACAGTCCAGAGATGAGCTGAGCAAGTCTTGTAAAAAGGCATCTTGATTGAAGTTTTTATAATTTCTATATTTTATACTTATATGTTTGTGTTTCGGAGTTTTGGTACCTCTTTTCGACCACGTGCAACATACTAGGTAGCGATCACTCATTCCATTAATAGGTACAGTACATTCTGTGATGTTGTCAGCACACGTAGTATAAATATGATCTATAAGTGGTGCAGATGATATTGTTAGTCTAGTGGCTTGTTTAACTAACTGTTGGAAGTTATATGACTCTATTATGTTTTCCCATATTTGGTTGATTTGTTAGTGTCTGTGTTGAAGTCACCTAGCGGTATTATTTCTCTCGCATTACTAAAGACTGCATCCATCATAGTGGTGAATTTTTCATACCAGATATTTCCTGCACTGGAGATAGATAGATAGAGGGGGACAGAGGGAGAGAACAAATGAACGAGCGAACGAACTTTATTTTCAAAGGGTAAAAAATTGGGCAGGCACGCAGGCCTGTCTTACATTCGGCCCTTTCAATCACTCTTCTTTCGTTCATCAATAGTGCATGATATATTCACATAGGCAAAAAAGAACATTGTCAAATGAATGCTTTAAACATACAAAAATGCATAATACCATGCCATGAGTCAGGCAGACACACGAGCACACGCACATTCATAAAAACACACATACCTGCATACCTACTTACATCGATTGCACAGACTTTCAGGTTTGCACTCACTCGACAACACACAAATACACACTCCCTCGCATATACATGCATATACTCAATCACAATCACAAACTCAATGACAAATGTTTACGTACGCACGCTCGCGCGCACACACACACACACACACACACACACACACACACACACACACACACACACACTCACACACACACACTCACACACACGCGTGTATGAAAATGGGGGGGGGGGGTGAATGCCCAGATCTGCTGGCGTGTTCTCCCCAAATGAAAACCGTGATTGTCATGAGATGTAGTCACGTGATTACGTGCTCGGCGACTCAGAAGACGAGAGTCATATCAAATACTCAGGTGAAGTTTCAGAATTGTTCAACTTGATCCTTGTTGTCGGAGACAACCGCATTCTACAGTAACCAGAAAATGTCGGACACAAACAACCACCACACATTCTACCGTAACCAGGGAATATCGGAAACTAACATCAACCACACAATCTACAGTAAACAGAGCATGTCGGACACTAACAACAACAAGCACCGCCTATTCTACAGTAACCAGAGAATGTCAGACACTAACAATAACCACACATTCTACAGTAACAAGAGAATATCAGACACTAACGATAACCACACATTCTACAGTAACCAGGGAATGTCGGACAATAACAATTGTAACGATGTTGATATTACAGAGCAGAGACAAAGTCCAGGCTGTAGGTTATATGTTTATTGAATACATTTGTAGAATAAAAACAGCATACAATGACTTGATGTACGGACGTTGTTACAGAAGGTGTTATTCGTTCAAAATACAGATGGTAACTGACTAATCTCTACCCCCCGCGTCACGGCTTGAGCGTCCCTAGTTACATCGTAATTGGGATGCTCAGCCGTGCCCTTGTACTAGTCCTTTTCCCCTTTGCACACCACTTATTAACTCCTCAACTCCTTAACAGAGATGGTGCTCTGTTACATTCCTCTCTATCCTCAACAAGACTTTTCCCGAAAAGTCTTACTCCAAATTCTATGACTTTCTAAAACACTTAAGTAAAGGCTCTCACAAAATTACTTCTTCCTCAAACCAGTAGCAATCCGCTTACAGGTATTTTATACTGAATAATTTAAAGCTGTCTCAACTAAAATCTAAATCAGAACTCTTATTTAATACACTTCTCTCTACCTCCCTATCATCCCACAATTCATCTTATAAGCATCCACGTAAGTATATTTTTCAAAAGCTATGCGCTTTATATAAAAAAAATATCGATCTAAATTATGATTAACAAAAATTGAAGATTTTCAACTTATCATACTCTCAGTAACTACACAGGATAGACAGGAAAGTAGTTGGTGCACACCGAGAGAAAGTAGTAAGAAGTAGTCACAATTATCCCATTTATCCTCTCATGCACTCTCAAAACTTTACAACGTAAAGTTTTCAAAAACCTAAATCATATAATCCGCCAATCTTCAATTATCTTCATTTTTTGTTAATACTAAATGTTCCTGTCAAAAGTTACATCGATCTGAAACTCCCCTTCCACTGTCAGTATTATAAATCAGCCAGCGTCCCTTCATAACTATTACTCACGTTTGTTTACTCTGACCACACAACAAGTGTCAATAAGTTAAACCACTCTTCTCCCTTAATATAACATGGCATCCAATCCATGTATTTTCAATTAATGCTGACTTAATGCAGCTCCTATTTCAACCCACCAGAACCATATATTTCTACTAACTTTTATTTGTGTAGGATCCATTATAAAACCCGTCACCCAAGCATGGCATTTAATTCATGTGTTTCTAAAATACAAGTACCTTTTTAGCCACCCTGTAACTAACCCCTCATATTCTAAACATTAATGCTGACTGACGCAGCAGCCTTCTTGCAAGTACAAGGCCGAAGTTTATGGTACTCATGTTTGCTAAAACTTATTACTCACAAGGGGAATATGTCTCTCTTCTAGTCCGCAGTCGTTTGTTTACTATTTTCTGAACGAAATATCCTATTATTTACTCAACAAAATCTAGTCTTATTGATCTAGACCAACTCTTTACTCTAAGTAAAACAATAACAACTTATTTTTAAACAAGGTTAAATACTATTCAATAAACAAAGTAATTCAAATAAAATCACAATTCATGAGCAAACCAAAACGAAGTCAAAACAGGATATCATTCCCCCCAATATTTTAAAGACAATTTATCCCCACATTTTAAATAAATCAACCAAGTCAAAGGAAGACATTATTCAAAATAATATGACATACATGATGAAACACAGAAAATCATATTTAAATACAAGCTATCTAATGTTAGTCGCATTTTCGGACTAACAACCAATTATTTACCTACTATGAAAACTCAACAAGTCAAATTTCAAAATTAAATGGCAATAAAGAATACATCGTCAAGACCACACGAGAATTGACATCCCTATTACCCAACTTATTACCAAAATATACAACATCATGTCTACTCATCAAGACAACTCACCACAACTATTAACCAGGCTATTTGTTAATCTGTTTCTATAATTCATCTGTAATTCACAGCTACCGTATTTCATCAATTATAAATTTCCTCTTTAAAGTAAAAAAAATTTCATCCTGCTATCTGCAGCATATTCTATCAATCTATTTACCATATCTCCATATCTTCAGTAATTCTAGATTTTTCTTTATAAGTGCCATCTCCACATCAATGTCCTCATTTTCCCGAAGAGAAACATTTTCCTTCATGCTACTATCTCCATTAGATTCTGAATTTTCATCCATTCCTTCTTCTTCATCTGTATATCTGTTGCTAGGAGCCGCTAATTTCTTTCTTTCTATATCTAATCTAATCTGTCTATCATGGTTTCTTAACGATCTTTCGAGTAGTGGCATATCTTCGTCGCTTGATGAATTTTCTCTAATTCTCCTCTGTCTTTTAACTTCTCTATCTCTCTGTTTCTCTATCCTCCTTTTCACTGCTTGTCTGGTATTTTTAAATGGAGCGGTTACCTCCTCCTCCATAGATTCAACACTATTATAACCATCATACGTATTATTTTCTTCCTTCATCAAAGTTTTCGGTATTGTTTCCGCTTGTTCGTAAGTATCATCGTAAACTGGTGTTGTTATTACTTGACTTTGTACCGGATCTTTTCCAAAATCTGAGGGTATTGTATATTTAACTCTTCTGACGAGTTGTCCATCTGAGTATAACCCTTCTGAATAATAATAATAATTATTATTATTGTCTCCCTTATCTTCATTATCTCTTCTTAAATGCTCCACGTGTGCCCGCGCCACATGTCCTGTGATTTGGTTCTTAATACTATATGATACTGGCCCTAACTTTTCTAAAATGTAATATCCTGGAATCCAATGAGCATCAAATTTGGAGTTTCTTCTGTGTTTTTTATAGTAAACCCTATCACCTACTTTAAATTCCTGTAGTTGTGTATTTTTATCTGCGTACTTCTTCTGTCTTTCTCTGGCTTTAATTATATTGTTTCTTAACCTTACGTGCGCTTTGTGCATTTCTTGTATAATTACTTCCTGAAAATCCCCCCCCCCCCATATATTTACGTCTCGGTTTTAACAGATTGTCAATTGGGAGTATTGGTTCTCTTCCGTTTAATAAATAAAATGGTGAAAAACCTGTCCCTTCATTTTGATTTGTGTGTATCGCGCTCAATGCAGATCCCAAGTAAAGATCCCAATCCCTATCATGTTCCTCTACAATTTTTGCTATTATATTATATAATGTCCCATGTTGTCTCTCATTTTTCGCATTTGAGGAAGGTCTATAATAAGAAGTTTTTATGTGGGCGATATTCAAATCTTGTAATAATTTCTCAAACTTCTTGTTCACGAATATCTGACTTCGTTTTGGTTTGCTCATGAATTGTGATTTTATTTGAATTACTTTGCTTATTGAATAGTATTTAACCTTGTTTAAAAATAAGTTGTTATTGTTTTACTTAGAGTAAAGAGTTGGTCTAGATCAATAAGACTAGATTTTGTTGAGTAAATAATAGGATGTTTCGTTCAGAAAATAGTAAACAAACGACTGCGGACTAGAAGAGAGACATATTCCCCTTGTGAGTAATAAGTTTTAGCAAACATGAGTACCATAAACTTCGGCCTTGTACTTGCAAGAAGGCTGCTGCGTCAGTCAGCATTAATGTTTAGAATATGAGGGGTTAGTTACAGGGTGGCTAAAAAGGTACATGTAGTTTAGAAACACATGAATTAAATGCCATGCTTGGGTGACGGGTTTTATAATGGATTCTACACAAATAAAAGTTAGTAGAAATATATGGTTCTGGGGGGTTGAAATAGGAGCTGCATTAAGTCAGCATTAATTGAAAATACATGGATTGGATGCCATGTTATATTAAGGGAGAAGAGTGGTTTAACTTATTGACACTTGTTGTGTGGTCAGAGTAAACAAACGTGAGTAATAGTTATGAAGGGACGCTGGCTGATTTATAATACTGACAGTGGAAGGGGAGTTTTAGATCGATGTAACTTTTGACAGGAACATTTAGTATTAACAAAAAATGAAGATAATTGAAGATTGGCGGATTATATGATTTAGGTTTTTGAAAACTTTACGTTGTAAAGTTTTGAGAGTGCATGAGAGGATGATTCCCGCGGCGACCCATAAGTTGGAAATCCTGGTCACGGCACCAGTTCTGCCACTGTAACGATGTTGATATTACAGAGCAGAGACAAAGTCCAGGCTGTAGGTTATATGTTTATTGAATACATTTGTAGAATAAAAACAGCATACAATGACTTGATGTACGGACGTTGTTACAGAAGGTGTTATTCGTTCAAAATACAGATGGTAACTGACTAATCTCTACCCCCCGCGTCACGGCTTGAGCGTCCCTAGTTACATCCTAATGGGATGCTCAGCCGTGCCCTTGTACTAGTCCTTTTCCCCTTTGCACACCACTTATTAACTCCTCAACTCCTTAACAGAGATGGTGCTCTGTTACACAATAACCACACCTTCTACAGTAACTAGAGAGTGTCGGACACCAACATCAACCACTCATTCTACAGCAGTGGTTTTCAACCGGTGGGGAATTCCCCCCCCCCCCTAGGGGGGAATTTTAGGGTTTCCAGGGGGGGGGGGATGAAGATCTTTTCAAGATCGCGTTAATACAAGAACCGATTACTTGATATTGCTTTTCCCTTCATACTTTACAGTTATGCACGTCTCATCCTTCTAAAATTCATTTTATAAAGTAAGTAGACCCACAAATCACGTTTTATGTGGATGTCTAGACCAGTTTTAACATATTTACCTTCCATTTTTACGTATACTGTGTAGGGGTGGGGAGATTTTTAGGTAGGAAATATGAAAAGGGGGGGGGGGGGGGGGAATGACGTTCTGAAAATATGGCGAAGGGGGGCACGGGCCAAATTTTTTATAGAAAGGGGGGGGGGATGACGGTTCTTAAAATATGGTGAAGGAGGCACGGGCCAAAAAAGGTTGAGAACCACTGTTCTACAGTAACTAGAGAATGTCGTATACCAACATCAACCACACATTCTACAGTAACCAGAGAATGTCGGACACCAACAATAACCACACAATCTACTGTAACCAGAGAATGGACACAAACAACAACCACGCATTCTACAGTAACCAGAGAATGTCAGACACTAACAACGACATATTCTACGGTAAGCAGAGAATGTCGGAAACTAATAACAACAATAACCACACATTCTATAGTAACTAGAGAATGTCGGACACCAACATCAACCACACATTCTACAGTAACCAGAGAATGTCGGACACCAACAATAACCATATGAAGTAGCGCGACACGGCTCTACAGGATGTTTGGCTGACGCCAAGACCATAACCCCTCCCCCATAGCTGGTGCATGCTGGGTAATAGACCCGGCGGAAAATTGGCGGACTATTTGCCCCGGCAGTGCAGTTGAGCTGGAGCCCCCTCTGAAGGCGGGCGCATCAGCCCGAACCGAATTAAAGAGGGAGAAAAGAAACTGTCCCCCTCACACCACCTCCACCCAGAAGACTGATTGAGATACAAGCATGACCAAGTTTGGTCATAGAATGCTTGGTGGACAAGTGCACAAACTTGCAGCCACCTCGAAGAGGCGGCTGAACCTGCAAGGCATCTCCGCTGGAGTTGGAGCACAGTTGAGGATGTAATTCCTCAAGCATAGGAGGGAACATCCCTGGGTCCTTGTTTACCCCCATTTTTCCTTACCTCTATCTTTGTTTATCCCCAATTTTCCTCACCTCCAATTTTTCTCCACCCTACATTTTCCCCATCCCCTCCCAACTGATCCCATAGTCGAGCCTTCCATACCTTAGTCTGTTATCGTATGGTTAAAGTTATAGGTTCCGGTTCGACTTGTTTGAGCGGTTCACACTCATGTTTATACTTCTACTTTTGAAGTTGTGGTCTTGTTATAGTAATGTGTCATAGTCAGTTTGGGGACATGACTTTCTCTGCTGGCATTAGGCACAATATTGGATTTGGCTGAGACACAGGGGTCTGATAATATCTGGAGCCCAATCCACTGATTCCCCGCTGTGTACTACAGGGATCCATAGTGTTGTGTTGTGTGTTTCAGGATGGTGAGTCCCGTCTCCGCACTGTAAGGCTCATACTCAGATTTAGAGTTGTGTTCTTGTTGTTTCTCAAGTGATTGTCTCTCTGTTGTCCAGTCCTGGTCAGCCGGCTGTATAGGTATCGTAGCAGGGTTTAGGAGCACCCTGTAGGCTCGGCTACAACGGGCAGAGGTCTGGCTATATGCGGCAGACTGCCTATAAGATAGACCGTGATGTAGAGTTTTGATTGTTTTGTGCATAAGTAACCACACTCTGTATCCGCACTGTTTAGAATATGAGCTACGAGAGTGGACAATAAAGATCCATGCATGTTATTCTGGTTTTATTTATCTAGTCCTTGCTGTTGTGTTATGTTTAGCCTTTGTTGTTCAAGTGATGTTGGATGTTGTTGGTCCTTTTCATTAATGTTGGCACAGTCCATCTCTGTGACCCATTGTCTGGAATATGCAATAAGACATAGTTCTCCGCTAAAAACTCCTGGAAATCTTCTGTCTAACTCTCTATCCCCCCCCTTTTTTTTGTTAACTGGGGAGAATATATAAAGTGCTCTTGTTCTCTTTCTTCTTATTATCCTTTTCTTCTCTGGCCCACTAAAAGTCAGTTTTGCGCTTCTTTGTCTTTGAGCACCTAAGAATAGGAAACTATGTCCTCCTATCCTTTATATTTCTCCTCCTGTTACACATACATTCTACTGTAACCAGGGAGTGTCTTACACTAACAGCAACCACACATTCTACTGTAACCAGAGAGTGTCTTACACTAACAGCAACCACACATTCTACTGTAACCAGAGAATGTCGGACACAAACAATAACCACACATTCTACTGTAACCAGAGAGTGTCGGACACAAACAATAACCACACATTCTACTGTAACCAGAGAGTGTCGGACACAAACAACAACCACACATTCTACTGTAACCAGAGAGTGTCTTACACTAACAGGAACCACACATTCTACTGTAACCAGAGAATGTCTTACACTAACAGCAACCACACATTCTACTGTAACCAGAGAATGTCGGACACAAACAATAACCACACATTCTACTGTAACCAGAGAATGTCGGACACAAACAATAACCACACATTCTACTGTAACGAGAGAGTGTCGGACACAAACAACAACCACACATTCTACTGTAACCAGAGAGTGTCGGACACAAACAACAACCACACATTCTACTGTAACCAGAGAGTGTCGGACACAAACAACAACGACACATTCTACAGTAACCAGAGAGTGTCGGACACAAACAACAACCACAAATTCTACTGTAACCAGAGAGTGTCGGACACAAACAACAACCACACATTATACTGTAACCAGAGAGTGTCGGACACAAACATCAACCACTCATTCTTCAGCAGTGGTTTTCAACCGGTGGGGAATTCCCCCCCCCCCCCTAGGGGGGAATTTTAGGGTTTCCAGGGGGGGGGGGATGAAGATCTTTTCAAGATCGCGTTAATACAAGAACCGATTACTTGATATTGCTTTTCCCTTCATACTTTACAGTTATGCACGTCTCATCCTTCTAAAATTCATTTTATAAAGTAAGTAGACCCACAAATCACGTTTTATGTGGATGTCTAGACCAGTTTTAACATATTTACCTTCCATTTTTACGTATACTGTGTAGGGGTGGGGAGATTTTTAGGTAGGAAATATGAAAAGGGGGGGGGGGGAATGACGTTCTGAAAATATGGCGAAGGGGGGCACGGGCCAAATTTTTTATAGAAAGGGGGGGGGGGGGATGACGGTTCTTAAAATATGGTGAAGGAGGCACGGGCCAAAAAAGGTTGAGAACCACTGTTCTACAGTAACTAGAGAATGTCGTATACCAACATCAACCACACATTCTACAGTAACCAGAGAATGTCGGACACCAACAATAACCACACAATCTACTGTAACCAGAGAATGGACACAAACAACAACCACGCATTCTACAGTAACCAGAGAATGTCAGACACTAACAACGACATATTCTACGGTAAGCAGAGAATGTCGGAAACTAATAACAACAATAACCACACATTCTATAGTAACTAGAGAATGTCGGACACCAACATCAACCACACATTCTACAGTAACCAGAGAATGTCGGACACCAACAATAACCATATGAAGTAGCGCGACACGGCTCTACAGGATGTTTGGCTGACGCCAAGACCATAACCCCTCCCCCATAGCTGGTG
Organism: Cepaea hortensis; assembly: GCA_963921405.1. NCBI lineage: Eukaryota > Metazoa > Mollusca > Gastropoda > Stylommatophora > Helicidae > Cepaea > Cepaea hortensis. The sequence continues at coordinate 83,703,413 of OY992876.1, forward strand.
CATGCTGGGTAATAGACCCGGCGGAAAATTGGCGGACTATTTGCCCCGGCAGTGCAGTTGAGCTGGAGCCCCCTCTGAAGGCGGGCGCATCAGCCCGAACCGAATTAAAGAGGGAGAAAAGAAACTGCCCCCCTCACACCACCTCCACCCAGAAGACTGATTGAGATACAAGCATGACCAAGTTTGGTCATAGAATGCTTGGTGGACAAGTGCACAAACTTGCAGCCACCTCGAAGAGGCGGCTGAACCTGCAAGGCATCTCCGCTGGAGTTGGAGCACAGTTGAGGATGTAATTCCTCAAGCATAGGAGGGAACATCCCTGGGTCTTTGTTTACCCTCATTTTTCCTTACCTCTATCTTTGTTTATCCCCAATTTTCCTCACCTCCAATTTTTCTCCACCCTACATTTTCCCCATCCCCTCCCAACTGATCCCATAGTCGAGCCTTCCATACCTTAGTCTGTTATCGTATGGTTAAAGTTATAGGTTCCGGTTCGACTTGTTTGAGCGGTTCACACTCATGTTTATACTTCTACTTTTGAAGTTGTGGTCTTGTTATAGTAATGTGTCATAGTCAGTTTGGGGACATGACTTTCTCTGCTGGCATTAGGCACAATATTGGATTTGGCTGAGACACAGGGGTCTGATAATATCTGGAGCCCAATCCACTGATTCCCCGCTGTGTACTACAGGGATCCATAGTGTTGTGTTGTGTGTTTCAGGATGGTGAGTCCCGTCTCCGCACTGTAAGGCTCATACTCAGATTTAGAGTTGTGTTCTTGTTGTTTCTCAAGTGATTGTCTCTCTGTTGTCCAGTCCTGGTCAGCCGGCTGTATAGGTATCGTAGCAGGGTTTAGGAGCACCCTGTAGGCTCGGCCACAACGGGCAGAGGTCTGGCTATATGCGGCAGACTGCCTATAAGATAGACCGTGATGTAGAGTTTTGATTGTTTTGTGCATAAGTAACCACACTCTGTATCCGCACTGTTTAGAATATGAGCTACGAGAGTGGACAATAAAGATCCATGCATGTTATTCTGGTTTTATTTATCTAGTCCTTGCTGTTGTGTTATGTTTAGCCTTTGTTGTTCAAGTGATGTTGGATGTTGTTGGTCCTTTTCATTAATGTTGGCACAGTCCATCTCTGTGACCCATTGTCTGGAATATGCAATAAGACATAGTTCTCCGCTAAAAACTCCTGGAAATCTTCTGTCTAACTCTCTATCCCCCTTTTTTTTTTGTTAACTGGGGAGAATATATAAAGTGCTCTTGTTCTCTTTCTTCTTATTATCCTTTTCTTCTCTGGCCCACTAAAAGTCAGTTTTGCGCTTCTTTGTCTTTGAGCACCTAAGAATAGGAAACTATGTCCTCCTATCCTTTATATTTCTCCTCCTGTTACACATACATTCTACTGTAACCAGGGAGTGTCTTACACTAACAGCAACCACACATTCTACTGTAACCAGAGAGTGTCTTACACTAACAGCAACCACACATTCTACTGTAACCAGAGAATGTCGGACACAAACAATAACCACACATTCTACTGTAACCAGAGAGTGTCGGACACAAACAATAACCACACATTCTACTGTAACCAGAGAGTGTCGGACACAAACAACAACCACACATTCTACTGTAACCAGAGAGTGTCTTACACTAACAGGAACCACACATTCTACTGTAACCAGAGAATGTCTTACACTAACAGCAACCACACATTCTACTGTAACCAGAGAATGTCGGACACAAACAATAACCACACATTCTACTGTAACCAGAGAATGTCGGACACAAACAATAACCACACATTCTACTGTAACGAGAGAGTGTCGGACACAAACAACAACCACACATTCTACTGTAACCAGAGAGTGTCGGACACAAACAACAACCACACATTCTACTGTAACCAGAGAGTGTCGGACACAAACAACAACCACACATTCTACTGTAACCAGAGAGTGTCGGACACAAACAACAACGACACATTCTACAGTAACCAGAGAGTGTCGGACACAAACAACAACCACACATTCTACTGTAACCAGAGAGTGTCGGACACAAACAACAACCACACATTATACTGTAACCAGAGAGTGTCGGACACAAACAACAACCACACATTCTACTGTAACCAGAGAGTGTCGGACACAAACAACAACCACACATTCTACTGTAACCAGAGAGTGTCGGACACAAACAATAACCACACATTCTACAGTAACCAGGGAATGTCGGACACTAACAATAACCACACATTCTACTGTAACCAGAGAGTGTCGGACACAAACAATAACCACACATTCTACTGTAACCAGAGAGTGTCGGACACAAACAACAACCACACATTCTACAGTAACCAGGGAATGTCGGACACTAACAATAACCACACATTCTACAGTAACCAGGGAATGTCGGACACTAACAATAACCACACATTCTACTGTAACCAGAGAGTGTCGGACACAAACAACAACCACACATTCTATTGTAACCAGAGAGTGTCGGACACAAACAACAACCACACATTCTACTGTAACCAGAGAGTGTCGGACACAAACAACAACGACACATTCTACAGTAACCAGAGAGTGTCGGACACAAACAACAACCACACATTCTACTGTAACCAGAGAGTGTCGGACACAAACAACAACCACACATTATACTGTAACCAGAGAGTGTCGGACACAAACAACAACCACACGTTCTACTGTAACCAGAGAGTGTCGGACACAAACAACAACCACACATTCTACAGTAACCAGGGAATGTCGGACACTAACAATAACCACACATTCTACAGTAACCAGGGAATGTCGGACACTAACAATAACCACATATTCTACTGTAACCAGAGAGTGTCGGACACAAACAACAACCACACATTCTACTGTAACCAGAGAGTGTCGGACACAAACAACAACCACACATTCTACTGTAACCAGAGAGTGTCGGACACAAACAACAACGGGTTCCAAATGTTGCTGTATGTAGCCGAGGCGCGGTGTTGGGGTGAGCGCCCAACATTGCTCAAATACCTCAATGGCTCGTGAATACATAACCTATTCAGCAAAAGTCCAACTCCTGGCCTTCACGTGGCGGACCTGTTTAAACTAACAGGAGAAGGGGCGACGGCGAGTCTCTGGCGCCGGAAAATAACCAGTATGCTCTAGATGTGTATGCACGTACATGCATGCGCAGACAGGTGTGTGCGCACGTACACATCTACACTCGAGTGAGACCACAGTCTGCTCTAGCAAAGAAAGGTGCTGAAGACGGAGGCAACCAGCCAAGAGGCGCACCACAGAAATCAGGATGCCACGCAATCACGCAAAATGGAATATGTCGACTACTGCTAATCGTTATGGTGCTCGCCCTGCTTTGGACCCCCAGGCAGGTGCAGTGCCGGGCCCTATGTCTCGAAAGGGTCCAACCCCAACTACTGGAGGTCCTTCTCAGATGTCCTGTGGAGCCAGGGGACATGAGAATAGGACGACTGGCCATACTAAACGAAGACTTAAAATAATGCACTGGAATGCGGAGGGAGTCAGCAACAAAAAAATAGAATTAGAAAAAATCTTGGACCAAGAAAAAGTAAGCATATGTTGCTTGCAAGAAACTCACCTCAATGAAAATATAGCCTTCAAAATCAGAGGCTACCAGTGTTACCGATCTGACCGAAAGAACAGGCGAAAAGGTGGGATACTGACCCTTGTAAGAAATAACATCATGGCTTCCCAAATCAAAGTCTACATGGAAGGGGCTGAGTATCAGACACTTAAACTTAAGACAGGTAATACAGATCTACATCTGATCAATTACTACTGTCCAAGTGACCGCCCACAGGCACTGGACACTCTACCACTAAAAGAAAAAATGATTGTGTGTGGCGATTTCAACAGCCACTCGCAGAGCTGGGGCTATGATCACATGGACCAGAGAGGAGAGAGACTGGAAGACTGGCAGGATGAGAATAGATTCATGTTGATTAACAAGCCGTCCGACCCACATACTTTCTACTCGAGATCATGGCACTCTACAACTACACCTGACCTGGCTTTTCATTCACCAGACCTGGAGTGGAACATTACACGAACTGTTGGGAAACAACTTGGTGGCAGTGACCATCGGCCAGTCTTTCTAACCGTAGAAAATGAGCTTGTAAGTGAAAGCAGCACCCTCTCGAGGTGGAACTACAAGAAAGCAGACTGGGCAATGTACAAGCATCGCACCAGCATACTGGTTAGAAACCTGAACACTGAGAAAGACATAAATAAAGCAGTTGAAGAGTTTGGGAAATGCATACTACAGGCAGCGCGAGAAACAGTACCAAGAGGAGCCCGTAAACAATATAAACCCTACTGGAGTAGTGAACTGGAACAGTTGCATAATGATGTTGAAGTGTGTAGAAAGCAAGCAGAGGCCACACCCAGCCAAGAGCACCACAATAAATTCCAGCATGCAAAAGCCAAATTTCAAAGGGCCAAGCTGCAGGCTAGACGGAAAAGCTGGCAGGAGAAAACGGAGTCTCTGAACTTTGAAAGAGACACAAGGAAATTGTGGAAGCTAATAAAACAGCTTAATGACGAGGGCACAGGGAGAAACTCAAAAATTGCACTACATAAAGATGGAAAAATCTTAACAAGAAAGCAAGCAGCTGACCATTTTGCGGACTCGTTCGCACAAGATAGCAATATCAAAATTAGTCCAGAGAAACAACAAGAGATTCGAGAGAAACGACAACATACAGGACAGAAGGAAATAGTACATGAGGTTCTGGAGGCACCCATCACAATCAGCGAACTGGAGCTAGCCATATCAAAACTGAAAATGAGAAAGTCACGAGGAGCTGATGGTATCTCCAATGAAATTATCAGGAACCTAGGAACAGAGGCCAAAACAAAGCTGTTGCAGATCTTCAATAACAGCTGGACCTTAGGCAGTGTTCCACAAGCCTGGAGAGAAGCAATCATGATACCCCTCCTAAAATCAGGGAAAGATGGTTCCATTGCCTCTAGCTACAGACCAATTAGCCTCACCAGCTGTCTCTGCAAAACACTGGAGCGCATCATCAATCACAGACTGCAGTGGTACATTGAAAGTAAAAACATCCTTGTGCCACAGCAGGCTGGCTTTAGGCAGTGCTACTCTATGGAAGATCAGACAACCTACCTCTCTCAAGAAATTGAGGATGCATTCCAAGAGAAGAAGCTGGTGCTTGCGGCATGGATAGATCTGAAGAAAGCCTTTGACAAAGTCTGGAAAGAAGGTCTGATGAAGAAACTGAGAAACTGCAAAGTCAATGGAAGAATGTACAAATGGGTGAAAGCATACTTGCACAACAGAAGAGCCCGAGTACAGATAGACGGACTCAAGAGCAAGAAAGTACTACTGCGTCACGGTGTCCCCCAGGGCGGAGTCTTGTCCCCCACACTTTTTCTAATCTTCATCAATGATCTTGTTGCTCACCTACCGCATGGAATTAAAGCGGCAATGTACGCCGATAACCTGGTTCTATGGAGCACAAATGAATATGCATCAGTGGCCACCAGATTGCTACAAAGAGCTGTAGATACATTTGCTGCATGGGCAAATAGATGGTGTGTCAGCATAAACACTGACAAGTGCAGCACCACTCTATTTACCCTCTCTCCAAAACAAAAGGCAGGGATCATCCAGATAAATGGAACACCCCTAAGAGAAGATAAAGAACCAACATACCTTGGAGTAACATTTGATGGCAAGCTGACATGGAGAAAGCAAATCAACAAAGCAGTAGCAAAAGCCAGAAGGAAAATAGCCATCCTGAGAAAGCTAAGTGGAACCACATGGGGAGCCAGTACGAAAATACTTAGCAAAGTTTACCAACAGAGCATACGACCAAACCTGGAATATGGGTCAACTGCGTGGTGTTCAGCATCAAATACCACACTACAAGAGCTGGACAAGGTGCAAAATCAAGCACTTAGAGTCACCACAGGAGGGATGAGATCAACCCCTATAGTGGAAATGGAGAAGATGGGGAGGACACAGGCACTGAGTGAGCGCAGAGATACGAAAACGCTAATACAAGCAGACAAGTTCCTCAGCTTGCCAGGCCACCCTATGAAGAACAGATTTGAAAACCTAGCTATGGGGCGGTTGAAAAGAAGTAGTTTTATCCACCAGGCCAAACGACTCTGCAGAGAAACCACTGATCTGCCCACAGTTGGTATCCCCCTAACAACTATTCCAGAGCGAACTCCATGGAAAGATGAGCACAGACTATCGTTACAAATCCAGACAAAAGTGAGAGGAATATTTGACAAGGAAGAACAGAACAGTGTGCAGCGCAGAACAGCCACTCTCAGCTTCCTTGATGAAGAATACCCACAGGACCTCTGGATCCGAGTCTACACAGATGGGTCAGCACAAAATGCTGTTCGAAATGGAGGAGCGGGAGTGTACATAGAATACCCAAATAATACTAGGGACACAGCCAGAGTACCGACAGGAAAGTACTGCCATAACTATGATGCCGAAATTGAGGCAATCAAGATAGCAACAGAGAAATTACTAAATAACAGCAATGGTACACAACCTGTGGTGCTACTAACAGATGCAAAATCAGTACTCGAGGCGCTCCTCTCTGGGAAATTGCCAGTACTAAGGACACTACTTTCTGAACTTAGCAGTCAGCATAAAGTCACCATACAGTGGATACCATCCCACTGTGGAGTACCCGGAAACGACAGAGCTGATCAATTGGCTAAGGAAGGAGCCAAAGAGGAACAGCCTGATGTGCCCGTTACATACCACCAAAAGAAAAGAATGATCAAATCAGTCAGAAAGCCACCAAAACCTGCTCAAGATGACTACCACATTATGGACAGACCAGAACAAGTCATTATTCTGCGCCTCAGAACAGGACACAATAGATTACGCAACCACATGTATACAAAATTCAAGATTGGTGAAACAGCCATGTGCACATGTGGATTGGCGTCGCAGACAGCAGAGCACATACTCCAAGACTGCCCAAAATATAACATATCTAGGCAAACCTTCTGGCCTAGAGAGACGACAGTGGAAGATAAACTCTATGGACCACTATGTGAACTGAAAAAAACAGTTCAATTCATGCAAGAGACGACATTGCAGATATAGACATATTTCAAGCGAACGAAAGAAGAAGAACAAACAACAACCACACATTCTACTGTAACCAGAGAGTGTCGGACACAAACAACAACCACACATTCTACTGTAACCAGAGAGTGTCGGACACAAACAATAACCACACATTCTACAGTAACCAGGGAATGTCGGACACAAACAACAACCACACATTCTACAGTAACCAGGGAATGTCGGACACTAACAATAACCACACATTCAACAGTAACCAGGGAATGTCGGACACTAACAATAACCACACATTCTACTGTAACCAGAGAGTGTCGGACACAAACAATAACCACACATTCTACTGTAACCAGGGAATGTCGGACACTAACAATAACCACACATTCTACAGTAACCAGAGAATGTCAGACACTAACAACAACGACATATTCTACAGTAAGCAGAGAATGTCGGAACTAATAACAACAAGTACCACATCATATTCTACAGTAACCAGGGAATGTGGGACACGCACAACAACGACACATTCTACAGTAACCAGAGAATGTCTTACACTAACAGCAACCAGACATTCTACAGTAACCAGGTAATGTCGGACACCAACAATAACCACACATTCTACAGTAGCCAGAGAATGTCGTACAGCAACAACAACGACACATTCTACAGTAACCAGAGAATGTCGTACAGCAACAACAACGACACATTCTACAGAAACCAGAGAATGTCGGACACTAACAATAACCACACATTCTACAGTAACCAGAGAATGTCAGACACAAACAACAACCACACATTCTACAGTAGCCAGAGAATGTCAGACACTAACAGCAACCAGACATTCTACAGTAACCAGGCAATGTCGGACACTAACAATAACCACACATTCTACAGTAGCCAGAGAATGTCAGACACTAACAGCAACCAGACATTCTACAGTAACCAGGCAATGACGGACACTAACAATAACCACACATTCTACAGTAGCCAGAGAATGTCTTACAGCAACAAAAACCACACATTCTAAAATAACTAGGAAATGTCGGACACTAACAACAACCACACATTCTACAGTAACCAGGGAATGTTAGGCACCAACAAATATACATTTCCGGACAAGATGTAAAAACGGAATTGCTAGTGACAGAAACTGAACATAAGCATATGCACTTGATAACCCTGTGAGAAAGAAATGTAGGGTCACACAATGACGCGAACATACAAAGACGTGTCATGGTTACAACATGTGACGATGACATTCCTAGCGACATAAACCATAATTGCACGTGCTTCGTCTTCGTCTTCTGTGTGATAATTTGATTGAAAGAAATGTCCAGTGACAAACTGCCGGATGAATATATTCATGTTTGTGGCTGCGTGGTGTTAATTAGCTCTCTCCAGGTTGAAATGTTAATATACATAAACATAGCAAGCATTAAAAACCTGGAGAAAACAGCGCAATGAGGGCGGAATTAGGAGAGAACATTGGGACTAGAGGGATACAAGGAAAAATGGAGTGAGAGGAGAACTAGGAGAGAACAGCGGGACTAGAGGGATAAAAGGAACGATGGAGAGAGGGAAACTAGGAGAGAACAGCGGTACTAGAGGGATACAAGGAACGATGGAGAGAGGGAAACTAGGAGAGAACGGTGGGACTAGAGGGATACAAGGAACGATGGAGAGAGGGAAACTAGGAGAGAACATTGGGACTAGAGGGTTACAAGGAACGATGGAGAGAGGGAAACTAGGAGAGAACGGTGGGACTAGAGGGATACAAGGAACGATGGAGAGAGGGAAACTAGGAGAGAACGGTGGGACTAGAGGGATACAAGGAACGATGGAGAGAGGGAAACTAGGAGAGAACGGTGGGACTAGAGGGATACAAGGAACGATGGAGAGAGGGGAACTAGGAGAGAACGGTGGGACTAGAGGGATAAAAGGAACGATGGAGAGAGGGAAACTAGGAGAGAACGGTGGGACTAGAGGGATAAAAGGAACGATGGAGAGAGGGAAACTAGGAGAGAACGGTGGGAAAACATGACTAGATCATGTCAAATTTAAAACGAGTGTAGATCACGTCAGATATTAAACTTATGTCTAGATCATGTCAAATGTAAAACTCATGTCTAGATCACGTCAAATGTGAAACTCATGTGTAGATCACGTCAGATATACAACTTATGCCTAGATCACATCAGATATAAATCGTATGTCTAGATCATGCCAAATGTACAACTCATGTCTAGATCACGTCAGATATAAAACGTATGTCTAGATCATGCCAAATGTACCACTCATGTGCGTATCACGTCAGTTATAAAACTTATGTTTATATCACGTCAAATGCTAAACTCATGTCTAGATCACAGCAAATGTAAAACTCATGTCTCGATCACGAAATGTAAAACTTATATGTACTCGTAGATCATGTCACATTTAAAACTTATGTGTACATCACGTCAGATATAAAACTCATGTCTAGATCACGTCAAATATACAACTCATGTGTAGACCACGTCAGATATAAAACTTATATCGAGATCACGTCAGATATAAAACTCATGTGAAGGCCACATCAAATGTACAGCTCATGTGTAGATCACGTTAAATGTACAACTCATGTGTAGATCACGTCAATTTTAAAATTTATGTCTAGATCACGTCAGATATAAAACTTATGTCTAGATCACGTCAGATATAAAACTCATGTGTAGATCACATCAAATATAAAATACGTGTCTACACCACGTCAAATATAATAACTGTCGAGATCACGTTAGATATACACACAGAGGTAGAGAGTATCATACTTAAACCTCAGGTCTAGATAATGAGATATAAAATCGGACATGTGAAGTTGTCAGATATCAAACACACAACACACAGCTCTCCGGATATTAAAAAAAATTACCCTAAAGATATGTCTCATAAATACAAATGTATACACGGAGAATCAAATTTAAATACACGTGTTATGTGCGCGTAATATCTTCATATGCACACTAAGAGTATGTCATAATGTCAGCTTTTACCACTAATGGCTAGTTCGCTTCAGGCATAAAGACAATCTCAGATATTAAAACTCACATGTAGCATATTACGTATAGAAACTCAGAGGAGGACACGTGTGAAAACCCATACACACAGTGTATAGATATTTTTAAAAAAAAACGCAAAAGAGTTTCAGATGTAAAAACACACATACCAGTTATTTACAAAACGTACAAGCAATAATTTTTCAAACATAACGCATTCAGCCAAATACAAAAGCTCACACAGACAGCGCCAGTTAGACAATGCCCACACAGTCAGCGCCACAAACAAAAGTTCATACACAACGCCAGATACAAAATTTCACTCAGACATCACCACATACAGAAATTCACACAGACAGCGACATATATAAGTAATACAAACGTTCACACAATCAGCGCCATATTAAACAGTTCACACAGAACGCCAGATACTAAAGTTCATACAGACATCACCAAATACAAAAATTCACATAGGCAGCTACACATACAAAAGTTCACACAGATCGTCACATTGAAAAGTTCACACAGGCAGCGCCACATACACAGTTCACACAGATCACAAGATACAAAAGTTCATACAGACAGTGCCATATACAAAAGTTCACAAAGATGCCACATACAAAAGTTCACACAGATCACCACATACAAAAGATCACATAGCACCAGATACAAAAGTTCATACAGACAGCGCCAGATACAAAAGTTCACAAAGATTCCACATACACAAGTGAACACAGATCTCCATATACAAAATTTAACACAGACAGCGCCACATACAATAGTTCACACAGACAGCGCCAGATACAACAATTCACAAAGATGCCACATACAAAAGCTCACATAGATCGCCACATACACAATTTCACACAGATCGACACATACAAAAGCTCACACAGACAGCAACAGATAAAAAGGTTTACACAGACAGCGCCAGATACAAAAGTTCACAAAGATGCCACATACACAAGTTAGCACAGATCGACACATACAAAAGTTCACACAGATCGACACATACAAAAGCTCACATAGATCGACACATACAAACGTTCACACAGACAGCAACAGATACAAAAGTTCACAAAGATTCCACATACAAAAGTTCACACAGATCGACACATACAAAAGTTCACACAGATCGACACATACAAAAGTTCACACAGATCGACACATACAAAAGCTCACATAGACAGCATCAGATAAAAAGGTTTACACAGATAGCGCCAGATACAAAAGCTCACCTCTATATTATGTCCAGTGAACAAACACTGAGAAGTCTCACAAGAATTAATCACACACAATTTGGCGGCTACACTTCGTATCTAGCAGATGCAGAGATTCTCCCCAAACATCATGCTTGTGTGGTTGATGTTGGTGACCACTAGTGGACACTTGGGTGACTGTCAACAGTCCCAGCTTGGCCACTTATCGCCGCACGTGCATTGCGTGCCTCAGCCTACAGATATCAGAGCAAGATTCAAGTTATCAGCGTCTCCTCGCACTGCCCCAACTGATTGTGGGCTAGTCGTTTCTCGTTTACCCTCGCGACAAAGGAGGGAATGGGGAGATGGCAGAGAGGGGGGGGGGGATTAGAGTGGTGGTTGGCTGACGGACTCAGGATCTATGGAAAGCGATGGATACAAGCAACAAACGGCCAGCTTCCGCTATAGTTTATCGAAGCCCGTCAGCCCGGACGGCGGAGATTCGCGGCAACTTATCTCAGAAAAATAACTCATCATAAGATAGGTTCTTTTCACTGAGCGTTTAATTTGGGTCTTCCTTTGCTGTTGTTATCTATTGTGTCTTCGGATGACTACTTTTGTCCTTTACTGTTGTCTATTGTGTCTTAGGATAACTTTCTTCTTCTTCTTCTTCTTCTTCTTCTTCTTCTTCTTCTTCTTCTTCTTCTTCTTCTTCTTCTTCTTCTTCTTCTTCTTCTTCTTCTTCTTCTTCTTCTTCTTCTTCTTCTTCTTCTTCTTCTTTCGTTCGCTTGAAATATGTCTATAACTGCAATGCCGTCTCTTGTATGAATTGAACTGTCTTTTTCAGTTCACACAGCGATCCATAGAGTTTATCTTCCACTGTCGTCTCTCTAGACCAGAAAGTTTGCCTAGATATGTTGTAGTTTGGGCAGTCTTGGAGTGTGTGCTCTGCTGTCTGCGACGCCAATCCACATGTGCACATGGCTGAGTCACCAATCTTCTTAGGATGACTACTCTTGTCCTGTACTGTTGTCTATTGTGTCTTGGGATGACTACTCTTGTCCTTTACTGCTGTCTATTGTGTCTTGGGATGACTACTCTTGTCCTTTACAGTTGTCTATTGTGTCTTGGGATGACTACTCTTGTCCTGTACTGTTGTCTATTGTGTCTTGGGATGACTACTCTTGTCCTTTATAGTTGTCTATTGTGTCTTGGGATGACTACTCTTGTCCTTTACTGTTGACTATAGTTTCTTCGGATGACTACTCTTGTCCTTTACTGTTGTCTATTGTGTCTTCAGGTGACTACTCTTGTCCTTTACTGTTGACTATTGTTTCTTCGGATGACTACTCTTGTCCTTTACTGTTGACTATTGTTTCTTCGGATGACTACTCTTGTCCTTTACTGTTGTCTATTGTGTCTTGGGATGACTACTCTTGTCATTTACTGTTGTCTATTGTGTCTTCGGATGACTACTCTTGTTCTTCAATATGGAAACCAACAATTATGTACGTATGTTTCGAGATCGCGAGATGTGGAGAAGCAGAGATGCCACTGCCAGTTGGTTAGGCGCAGATGGTGACAGTGCTAGCGATTTGCACCGTGGATACAAAGGCACGGGATTCGTTGTTTGTGAAATAAATGGGCAGGAGCAAAGTCGGTATATAACTTCTTCTTTTGATTTCAGATACCTGTGTATGATTGTGTGTGTGTGCACCCGCGCGCGTGAGCGTATGTGCGAAAGGTAACCTATCTGCATTACCATAAACAACGTCTAAATGTGTAGGTACGTGTGCCATTCTCTATCCGCTCTATCTTAAATACATGTGTGTGTGTGAGAGTGTGTGTTTAGTTTCCTCACTGACCATTCGTCAGTCCGTGCTTCGCGTGCGCGCGCACACACACACACACACACACACACACACACATATATATATATATATTAGTTAGTTATAATATATATATATATATATAACTAACTAATATATATATATATAATATGTGACACTAAGGGGGAAAGCTTCTGACGATCAGAAGGCCCCTGCGTGTTTACACCGTGGCGAAGATTTTAATCAATGAAGTATATTTCAACAAGACGGAGAGAATATGTAATTCTAAAAGAGAAATATACTGACAGATTTATTTCAAATAAGAACAGGGGTGAGAGGGGCATGTAGTTATTCGCATCAGAAGGAGAAAGTCCTCATTCTTTGGGCATGTCAGGAGAAGGGGAAAGCTGGATTATGTCATCACAACGGGAAATTTTGGAGAGGAGAAGAAGGGGAGGGGCAGAGACAGGGGAAGACCAAGAGAGTAGGTGCTGGAAAGTCTAACATCATGGCAGGGAGGAACGCCAGTTTCTGAAATGACTGGCAGTACACGAGACAAGAGGCTGTGGACAAATACAATCACCAGCGACACGACGCATGGGCTAGAAGAAGAATAACATTCTGACTGACTGTAGCCTGGATTGTGAAGACAACCATAAGCACTACCAGAAATGAATTCGTCACAACGGCTTGGCGTGAGTTGGCTGAGGCGCTGCGCCCCAATGGTGGAACAAAGGACGAAAGTAAAAAAAAAAAAAACGATGAAGAACTACACATTTGCCCCAAACTTACACCCCTCCTTCTTATTTTTAAGTAACGATTACATCCATATACTCCCTCCCAACCAACATAACTGAGTGCTAAATTAACGCCATAAAGGAAACACTTCAACAAATCGAAACAGGATGTTGCAAGCGATTCAGAACACAACAGACGATTTATGATGCGATCGTTACAATTGGGCACACACAAACTATATAAACACATATGTTTGTGAGTGATTGTGTGTCTGTGTGAGAGAGTCTGTGCGTATGTGTGTGTAGTTGTTCCGGGCCGTGCTGCCTGCTTCAGTGTTACATCTTACTGCCGGCCTCGCCTGCCATCAACAAACAAGATGAGTGCTGTACACGCAACCATGAAATCTACACTCCATCATGTCGGGAGAAAAACTTGCAGCGCCCGACTCCCGCCTGATATTGGTGCCACTCTTCCACTGGCACACACAATGAAACATCTGCACGCTGTCTTGTCCTCTTACACCCCGCCTCTTTGTCTACACCATGCACCACAATCTCTCCACAATCGTTATTATGCTAATGCAATTATTTCATTTACATTTGAAATACTTGAAATATTGAGTTTTTTGTGCTTGTGTTGTCCCAATATGGAATACTTCCTTTCTCTGTGCTTTTATCTACTATAGATGCCAGATCATTTACTGAATGCTTCTTGTGTCTCTTTGTGTTTCCTCAATTGCCCTGGATTGTATATGTGGAACATTCAGGCTGTGAGGCCTGTTTGAGTATTCTCTCATTTGCCTAAAGCTTGCCTAATTGTATCATTTTACCAGTTTCATACATTATTATTTTCATCAAGTGCCATGTCGTCTGCGTACTCAGATATCTTTACTCGTTCATGTAACTGTCAATTTCATGTCACTCTCCTGTGCTTTGGCAGAAGGTCAGACACTACATGTCACTCTCCTGTGCTTTGGCGTACTGTCAGACAATCAATGTCAGTCTCCTGTGCTTTAGCACACTGTCAGACACTACATGTCACTCTCCTGTGCTTTAGCACACTGTCAGAAACTACATGTCACTCTCCTGTGCTTAAGCACACTGTCAGACATTACATGTCACTCTCCTGTGCTTAAGCACACTGTCAGACATTACATGTCACTCTCCTGTGCTTAAGCACACTGTCAGACATTACATGTCACTCTCCTGTGCTTAAGCACACTATCAGACATTACATGTCACTCTTCTGTGCTTTAGTACACTGTCAGAAATTTCATGTCACTCTCCCGTACATACTGTCAGGGTACTTTGTATATGTTTGGTACTGTATGTGACTCTTCAGCACTTTGTGAATGTTTGGTATTATATATGACTATGACGTCAGGTCTTAGGTATGACTGAGCTACTGTATGGCAGTAGACGGTGTCACTTGTTTTCCCGGTAAGAATGTGGAATCAACAAGCACATCTTCAAACTTATTATCTGTTGGGATTATTGACTGACTTCTGTCTACACTCCTCCCTTCTGTCTTCCCTTCCATATATCTATTTCTTTCACTCTCTCGGTTATTCCCCCAACACATACTCCGACAACAGTTCCTTTCAACGATAAATAAAAGATTTATTAATAAAAAAACTATGTCTGGTGTATGTATGGACTGTGTATATGTAGTTGGTATTGTCTGCTAGTGTGAATGCAAGATAGGACGGTTGACTTCGTATGTGCCGTAGTTGTTCTCGCCTTTTCTGTCGGCCAAAACACAGGACAGCACACACAGAAATGGAGTGATCTCACCCTGAATGATCTCCTCCTGCTTGAGTCTGGACTTAATCCAATTCTTGAAGAAAACAACTGTTCAATGTCTTATCACCAGAAAATAATCCGATTTGGTAAGTCACTGAAGTTCATATATTTCCCGTTTTGGAAGGTATTATAATCCACCTCTGAATACACACCGCCACTATCCAACATTGTCTAGAGTTACTATGAATGTTCTACACCATGTCTATTGTTAATAAAGTTTAATGTTTCGGCACAGTGCAATTGCATGCAGTTTTAAGTATCCCTGCTTGCCACAGGTTAACGTCTTTTCCTTTTAAGGGTTTTAGTTGTATATTCGTTTGAGCATACAGTGTTCTGTATTTGACGTTAAGTTATCACTTCTTCATATTAAAACATGTCTATGTTCTTGTTGGTTCTAAGTAGGTACTTTATTTGCTCAAGTGCAGTAACCTTCATCTCTTCTCTGATTTCAATAGGGGGATTTGAACCTGTGGAGAAGATAGGTAATCTGGTGATATGAGTCTGCTTCATATAATGTTCTTATGTGAGAGTCCTTCTCTAGCCATACTGAAAAGCCTCCGAAAAACATACGGACATACGATTTCTGAGTGCACTAAAGTTTACACGACTAGATAAACGAATGCAATTTCACACGTTAAGAACAAACACCTATATCCCTATGCTACTATTACACTAAGATTCTAATACCTTATATATGCACTTATGCTCCTGGAATCGAAATACACTAGCGAATAACACACTAATATCCCCTCTTCTTTAAACCAATAGGGACGTGTATTTCTTTCCCCACTCAGGAGCATATCTCATTCAGCCCAGTTTGGAACACACACTAACTAGCAACCCCAGTTGCTACTTATTTATAACAAGTGTCCAATCCTCCGTTGATTGTTTTATCTACAATCAAATTTGCCGTATCCTGCCCATCAAACAGCGGAGAAATCACGTAGTGGTTAGTTGTTCGTTTCCTCCGGTGTTACGCTGTTCCTCCGTTCCCCGTACGCGAAATACTTCAAAGAAATCTATTCTCTGATCACCGTCTCCCGCTGTGTTTGTCCGGTGTCGAAGTTTCCCCCAGCGCGATCGTACCGTTTCCCGTGTCCGGTCAGATCGTCAGGCAATGACTCGGCGAACACCTGGATCCTATTTTTATATTCGTAGGTCAATGATCGTTACTTTATTCCTCCTCTCAGAATGAACGACACAATTGTTAACCCTCCTCCTATATTGCCATTAATGGTACATCCAAATCTATCTGGGAATCACTAAACTATCATCATTCTGTGACAAAGGCCCCCTCTTAAGAGAGTTGACCGCGTCGACTCTTCTTCAATGTAGTTTTGATTCCTATGATCCTCCAACTTATTCCTCTTCCTCTGGAGTTGGATGTCTAGATAAGAAATCCGCTCCTACATTCTCCTTACCAGGGATGCATTCCACTGTGAAGTTGTACTATTGCCTCAACAACGACCATCACATCCACCGTGCGTTGAGCTTCTGCGAAGTAGCTATTAACATCACGTGTTGATGATATGATTGGATCCTCTCATGGATCCTCCTTATCCAGTAGGCTCTCTAATTGACACCCTACTATACTACTCACGAATGAAACTAGTGTTGGCTCCTCGCTCCTATACGTCCGGTCGACCTCCTTTCGACTTGCTTAAGCGGCGGCTCACAATACAGACGGATTGTCCCATCCTGATTGTAACACTGCTTCCATGTCCTCTTGGTTTCCCCCGGCCTTGCCTCTGGGGTTGTTCCTCCTCGTCCGCGTTGGACCGAGTCGTCTTGCCCAAACCTCCTGGACTTGTGCTTCCTGGACCATCTTGGACGATATTGTATCTGGTCAGCCCCTCTTCGGTTGGAGTCCTGGGTATTTCTCGCCTTACCCGACGTTACCCGCCCCTTCTGAACTTTGTTACAGGTGAAACTTTCACTCTTGTCCTTTCCCTGACGTGTGATTTCCCTCCTCCTTTCGTTGGGTAAATCTGACCTATCACGTACTGTCCCATAGGCCCTCCTATGTTGTACTGGCGATCTCTGGTCTTCGTCTGGACTGGTAACCTTTGTCCCAATGGCTGCCATCACCATAAAGTGCGAAGCTTTGCTCCCGGATCTCTCCTCATATTTCCCAATGAGATGTCTAGGGAGATTTGTCTGCTCTTCCCCGATCCGGATTTTGTAGGTGTTCTTGGACACCACCTTTTCCACAGGATAAGGTCCTTTCCATCCTACTTGGAATATATTGGTCTCTGCTGGACCCCACACTTCCACTTTGTCTTCCACTTTAAGAGCTATGTTACTCTTAGTCCGCTTGTTGGGTGGTGCTTTCTGGCACTCTGAACAAGACTTCAACCACCGGTGTACATCTCCGGTCATTCCTGGCCAGCAATAATGGCCGGAAATTTGCTGCAAGGTCTCTCGGACACCCATATGTCAATTCTCGCCTATGATGTGTCCACTCTGAAGAATGTGAGGACGGTGGGTCTCTGGAACCACCCACTGCTCGTGCAGGTTATCTCCCCTCCCAGCTCTCCGATAGAGTAGTCGATTCTTCAGAAAGTACTGTCCCCGTTCTGGTGGCTCAGCACTTCTTTGCAGCTTCCTGTAGCAAGGACGCAAAGTAGTATCCTTCCTCTGGGCAGTATGCAATTCTCCTATCCCTGAGTTGTCGCATAGTGTCTCTGTCGCTTTTTCCTTCCCTTGAGATCCACTGCCTACTGTTCCCTTGTGGGCTGGCTGTTTGGGCATCCCTAAAAAGACATATTTCGTGCCAATGATCATGGGAAATAGGGAGTCAGCTAATACAGCCGCAGGAATAATGCCCGTGACGTACCTGTATGTAATCAGTTAGTTCCGAACCAGCTAAACCAATTGCCCCCCCCCCCGTTGGCCCTCAGTTCGGCTGTAGTTACTTTAGGAGTTGCCATAGTTAAAGCAGGTACGTCAGCAAGTTGAGTACAGACACCCCAAAGCAATAAAGAAGTCCTTCCTATAAACAGATAATCTACCTAGAACCTATATCATTTTCCCCTATGTATATCTAATATTATAATGTCTACAACACCACACAGTACATCACAACCACTCTCTCATCCACAAGAGGAGATATAGGATAAAGACTTATGTAGACGTGTGACCGTGTGACTAGGTATGTAATGTGTCTTACCACCTATCCACATTCACCCTGTCTGGAACTTTCTCACTGTAAAGTCACCAGCATTAATGAAATGTTTCTACCATAAATGTAATGGCACCATATATCCAATGGACGTCCTTCCATTAAAAGTCATCAATGTTATAGTTATATTTATTCCAATCAGTATGTCCCAACATGCAGGTACTCCGCTATGCCTGTGCCAATATGCAGGTACCCCTCTATGCATATGCCCTGTTATGCCTCCAGTTCATATGGGTATTATGTTCTACTTCGCTGCTCCACCAATTATGTCACTTGTTTTCCCGGGAAGAATGTGGAATCAACAAGCACATCTTCAAACTTATTATCTGTTGGGATTATTGACTGACTTCTGTCTACACTCCTCCCTTCTGTCTTCCATTCCATATATCTATTTCTTTCACTCTCTCGGTTATTCCCTCAACACATACTCCGACAACAGTTCCTTTCAACGATAAATAAAAGATTTATTAATAAAAAAAAACTATGTCTGGTGTATGTATGGACTGTGTATATGTAGTTGGTATTGTCTGCTAGTGTGAATGCAAGATAGGACGGTTGACTTCGTATGTGCCGTAGTTCTTCTCGCCTTTTCTGTCGGCCAAAACACAGGACAGCACACACAGAAATGGAGTGATCTCACCCTGAATGATCTCCTCCTGCTTGAGTCTGGACTTAATCCAATTCTTGAAGAAAACAACTGTTCAATGTCTTATCACCAGAAAATAATCCGATTTGGTAAGTCACTGAAGTTCATATATTTCCCGTTTTGGAAGGTATTATAATCCACCTCTGAATACACACCGCCACTATCCAACATTGTCTAGAGTTACTATGAATGTTCTACACCATGTCTATTGTTAATAAAGTTTAATGTTTCGGCACAGTGCAATTGCATGCAGTTTTAAGTATCCCTGCTTGCCACAGGTTAACGTCTTTTCCTTTTAAGGGTTTTAGTTGTATATTCGTTTGAGCATACAGTGTTCTGTATTTGACGTTAAGTTATCACTTCTTCATATTAAAACATGTCTATGTTCTTGTTGGTTCTAAGTAGGTACTTTATTTGCTCAAGTGCAGTAACCTTCATCTCTTCTCTGATTTCAATAGGGGGATTTGAACCTGTGGAGAAGATAGGTAATCTGGTGATATGAGTCTGCTTCATATAATGTTCTTATGTGAGAGTCCTTCTCTAGCCATACTGAAAAGCCTCCGAAAAACATACGGACATACGATTTCTGAGTGCACTAAAGTTTACACGACTAGATAAACGAATGCAATTTCACACGTTAAGAACAAACACCTATATCCCTATGCTACTATTACACTAAGATTCTAATACCTTATATATGCACTTATGCTCCTGGAATCGAAATACACTAGCGAATAACACACTAATATCCCCTCTTCTTTAAACCATTAGGGACGTGTATTTCTTTCCCCACTCAGGAGCATATCTCATTCAGCCCAGTTTGGAACACACACTAACTAGCAACCCCAGTTGCTACTTATTTATAACAAGTGTCCAATCCTCCGTTGATTGTTTTATCTACAATCAAATTTGCCGTATCCTGCCCATCAAACAGCGGAGAAATCACGTAGTGGTTAGTTGTTCGTTTCCTCCGGTGTTACGCTGTTCCTCCGTTCCCCGTACGCGAAATACTTCAAAGAAATCTATTCTCTGATCACCGTCTCCCGCTGTGTTTGTCCGGTGTCGAAGTTTCCCCCAGCGCGATCGTACCGTTTCCCGTGTCCGGTCAGATCGTCAAGCAATGACTCGGCGAACAACTGGATCCTATTTTTATATTCGTAGGTCAATGATCGTTACTTTATTCCTCCTCTCAGAATGAACGACACAATTGTTAACCCTCCTCCTATATTGCCATTAATGGTACATCCAAATCTGTCTGGGAATCACTAAACTATCATAATTCTGTGACAGACGGTACCACCTGCTTTCTGTTGGCGCCGAATGTTGAGCGGCGCTTACCAAACCCGAAAACCTATATCGTGCCAACCATTTCGGGCGGAGGAGAGCAATTGGGAGGGCACAAGCCTTATCCCGGTGCGAGGAAATGCAACATAAAGATACAATGTCATGGCAGGGCAGAACAGGCCCTAAGTCTTGGTCGGCGGCTGGTCTAGGATCGAAGCTCCGACAGTCGGACAGTTAGAGCATTGCTTTGCTGATCCGGCAGCTTCTGCAGCTTGTCTTGTTCCAGATGTAGGGGTGTTACCTTTCCTCTGGAGTGAACTTGGCAGGCCGAGAGAGGGATCATGCTACATGGGCAACACATGATCTCTATATTTTAGCCCAGGCTTTGTGCTATGGAGAGGCAATAACTCCATCCCTGGTCTTAACCAGTCTCGGAATCAAAGCGAGAGGTAACATTTATGGGTTATAAGTCCTTGTCAACTGGCGTAGACATGGGTTGCCACGCGTTGCCTCTGACGGTGGGAGACACCTACAGGTGTCACTGATCAGCTGCCGCCGGCCTCAAGCTGGTCAGCCCCCGGCCAGTTGGGTGCTGATCCGCCACAGCCTGCCTGCTTCAATGGGTGCTAGGTGCTAGGACAGAATCTGAATCTGTCATTTAAAAAACTGTCATTTACTGTCAATATAGTACCTTGCGGTGTATGGCAGAGGGGTCTTTGAGCCTGAGGAATAAAGGCCGCCTGGCTAGTGCAGTCGCCGCGAACTGTGTAGGTTAGGATTTTCTTTTTGCCCCCGACAGAAAAAAAATCCGACACCTTACCGAGGGATCGAACCCGGGCCTTCCGTACGAGAGTCCGGCGTTCTAGCCACTCGGCCAGCCGCTCCCCTGACCTGACGAATATTGACAATGTGAGAAAAACGGCTGTGATTGATGCCGAACTCAGCCGTCTTAACATTGATATTGCTGGCCTGCAGGAGACTCGCCTCGCCGAGGAAAGGTCATTCAGGGAAAACAATAACACCTTTTTTTTGGAAGGGTAGAGGGCAGGCAGAAAAGAGGCAACGTGGTGTGGGCTTTGCAGTGAAGAATTCGCTACTGGGAATGATTGAAATTTCAGCGGGAGGAAATGAAAGACATGCACTTGGCAACCTCTTGTGGTTTTGTCTCCATTATCACTGCATATGCACCGACACTCACTTCCTCATGATGTGAAGGATTCATTTATTGAGGAGTTAGACTCTGTGATCAAACAATTCCAAAATCAGACTGCATTTATATGCTCGGTGATTTCACTGCTAGTGTTGTCAAGGATTCGAGTTCATGGCCAGTGTGCCTTGGAAAATACATTGGTCGCATGAATGAAAATGGGCAAAGGCTGCTAGAGCATTGCACTAGAAATGACCTTTGTATTATAAATTCCTTTTTTAAAACAAAAGAGCTGCATTAGATCACATGGACATATCTAAGATCCGGCCATTGGCATCAGCTGGACTTCATCATCACACGGAGACAACATCTGAACCAAACATCATTAATTCGAAGTTACCACAGTGCTGACTATGATACATATAATTCTTTGGTTGTTGCGAGCTAAGGACCGAGACCAAAAGTAATCTACACAGCTAACATAAATCTAGCCCCAGGATTAATATTATTAACACCCAAGTTCATGGAAGTGCTCTGAGTTCCAACAGCAACTTGAAGACGCTTTCACTGATGCATCAGAATATTATATAGCAAATGAAAAGTAAGGAAATTTTATAAAACAGCTGTAGGGGTTTAAAGCACTGTGAATAATAAGAGCTAGGACTGGCTTGTGGCAAACAGCCAGACACTGCAGCCCTTGATTGATAAAAAGAAAACTCTCTTAAGAAACAATGAAAGAACAACGCGGATGTGCAACAACAAGGATGTGCAAAAGGCTGCCAGGCAGTGTACAAACGACTATTGGATCAAGGTATGCAAGTACATTCAAAATGCAAGTGATAAGGGAAACACCAGAAGCATGTATGAAGGAATAAAGAAGGCATGTGGTCCAATGGTCAAATGACGCGCACCACTGAAAACCTTGATTGGAGAAATCATCACTGATAAGAAACAGCAGATGGATAGATGGGTAGAGCACTATTTGGAGCTTTACTCAAGCGAGACCAAATTATCGGTTGATGCCATCAGCGCCATAGAGGCCCTGCCAATTATTGGCCACCTGGACACACTTCCCACCATAACAGAAGTTAAGTGTGCTATAAATGAACTTGCATCTGGTAATACTCCAGGTAAGGATGGGATTCCAATAAGGGTTATCAAGAGTGGGCAAGACACATTCATTCTACAGATCCACCAGCTAATAGAGTTATGCTGGCAAGAAGGACAAGTCCCACAGGATTTCAAAGATTCAAGCATCATAACTCTGTACAAGAACAAGAGGGATCGGAGCGACTGTAATAACTATATGGGTATCTCAATTCTGTGTTTATTGTTGGGAAAGTATTTGCCAGAATTGTTCTGCGCAGACTTCAAGTTCTGAGAGATCAAGTCTATCCCGAATCACAGTGTGGCTTCCGACAGAACTGGTCTACCATTGATATGATATTATCATTGCGACAAATGCAAGTAAATGCCGTGAACAGAATCAACCACAGTTTATTACCTTCATTGATCTCACAAAGGCATTTGATTTGGTCAGTTGTGAGGGTCTGTTCAGGGCACTAAAGAAGATTGGCTGTCCATCAACTCTTCTGTCCATCGTGAAATCATTCCACACAGCATGAAGGGTATAATCAAGTTTGATGGTGAAACGTCAGGAGAGTTTTAAATCAAGAATGGAGTTGAGCAAGGTTGTGTAATAGCTCCCAACTTCTTTGGAATATACTTTTCACTTTTATTGACATATGTCTTTCGTGATCAGGATGGTGGTATATACATTCACTCATGCTCAGATGGCGGTCTCTATAATGCTCAGAAATTGAAGGCCAAGACCAGAATTAGGAGGGTACTTATCAGAAAGTTTCTGTTTGCAGATGATTCTGCAATTACGACCCACTTGAGGACGAATTACAACGTCTACTGTCTGCATTCTCCAATCCTTGTTCTGAATTTAGCTTAACAATTGGAAAAAAAGAAGACAGATTATGTCACAAAGTGCACATGGGGTACCATCAATCTTTATTGACGATGCTGAACTGGAGATGGAAGACAATTTTACATATCTAGGAGCAGAGGTAAATAGCAAATTATCCATAGATCAGGAAATCAACATCAGGATTGGTAAGGTAGCAACAACAATGAACATGTTAGCAAAAAGAGTCTGGGAGAACAGGAAGCTTACTGCCAAAACAAAAGTTCTTGTCTATCACGCCTGTGTCCTTAGTACTCTTCTTTATGGCAATGAAGCCTGATCAACTTACTCACACCAAGAGAAACGTTAAAACAGTTTTATATGCGGTGTCTGCGAAGAATACTTGGTATTAAATGGCAAGATCTCCCCCGATGTGTCTCCACCTTGACGTGGTGGGGGAGCTTGCGTGTCCCATCGACCCCATTTGCTTGCCGATGGATGAAAAACTACATATCGGACAGCTTATGGGATAGGGGCCAGACTAAGAGAGACACAACCTGCTGCTCTGCAGGTAGACTGAGGATAGCAGTCAAAAATTTAAATCAGGTGCACGAAGGCAGAAGTTCTTGGTCCGGACAAAACTCTCAAGGCTCCCTGTCGAGGGCTGTGGCTGAACGCCTTTTAGCCACAAACCCTCGGATCTGAGAGCCGGGCCGATACCCACCTACCGAAAAATAGAGGCGTGATACTGAGCAAGCTACATGCTCAGGTCTGATACATGTTCGAAGGCTCTCAGCTGGGGGATATGAGAGATTCCCGGATGAGAGAGCCTGGCCGTTTCTCGTTCACTGCTGCACGAAGGTAAGGTGCTGAGCCGGCAGCACATGTAGCCTACCTCGTGGGCGAGTACAAAAAAGTCAGAAAAGTGCCACAGTCAAAGGAAATGGTTACGAAAACTGTCTGTATCTAACTCATAGAGGGTAGACAAAAGTGAAAAACGTCTCAATAACATGAAATGGAACGCACGACTAGCGAATCCATTGAGTGGTCCGAAGTCAAAAGCAAAAGCTTACCGAGTGGATGTCGCCCGCAGTCTGACCGTTCCTGGTGTGTGCTTGAGCGACCAGTGGCAAGCAAGAGACCCAACACATGGAAGTGAGGAACTAAAGCAGCCATGAGCAAGACGTCACAACTCCTTGGGTGAGCCCAGTCTCAGAGCAATATGTGCCGGCTCTGCAATTATGGAAGCCTCCTTGGATAGCTTTGGATAGGCCCATGGTCTGCCCCTGCCTTCCCTTGAGGGATGACCGTGATGTCGAGGATCGTTCTATCTTGACCAACTGAGATGTGGGGACATCACAACAAAAAGTCTAACGTGCCTCGAAACCCGAGGAAGGCTAACCTCACTAAAAAATGCCCGCCGAAGCCGGAAGTGCCGTCCTATGGGTGGCAAAATAAAAATTGACACTACGCATTTACGTCCGAGTGAAATGTCTCGTCCGAATGTCTCTCGTGCTAGGAACAGCTCTGACTGTGACATATTCACCTATCCATCATTTTCAGCGCGTCAACGTTACACAGCAACCCAGAGATTATCAAAACAATTACAGCACCGTAGAACATCGAACGCACTAAGCGATACTAATGACAGACAGATGCCAGGATAAGAATAGAAAAGTTAGCGTCAACAGAATAGAATGTGACTGGTAGAGACACATCACGTGGATATAGCGTCCCCCAGCTTGGGCGCCGCTTTAATAAAACCGCGCACTTCTATGACTTCAGAGCGAGCGAGCAGTCGCCAAAGCTATGTGTTGTCCAACTTTCAAACTTTTACAACGGGCAGTTTGATCTAGTCTGAGGTAAGCGTGTGATTCTCAGATCTAAGTGGTACCAAGATGTATAACGTAAAGGTATCCAGTGTTGTGCGTCCAATGAATTGTATTTTTGATAAAATAAATCTCTGAAAATGTGAAAAACTGCCGATCGCAACTTCAATACTGGCGCCACTTCCCCGGCGAAACCGACATCTTATAATTTCTCAAAACTGCAAAACTCTGACTTTCTACACTACATTTAACAACTTCACTATGTGCATATGACTATAATCTATCACAGAATAATGTGCGAGATGAAATGTCCAATGCACTCAAATGCTTTTCATCAAAAACTTCTAGGAAAACGTTTCTGCAGAGATAGTCAGCTGGTGCAAACGAAACACTACCTTGCTTTAAAAATGTACTTAATTCTGTCCATTTTGCAATCTAAAGAACTGAAACAGGAATTATACTCTTCCTTTTCTCTTTACGGATTGAAAACAAATAGTATTTGATAGAAATTAGTTTATTCATGTGTCAGATTTTATTTAGACAACGCACTACATCAACTGCATTGCTTAAAATAGATTTATGTTCACAAACGCCATTTGTGATAGCCGACCTACTTAATCTGCTCAGACTAACGGGTGAAAATTACCTTGGTCTATAGCCAACTGTGTCGCCAACAGAATGGACATGATATGCACTGGTAAAAGATGTAGGAGAAGTATAAGTAGACAGAGAGGAGGAGAGTATTAGGGAAAAATACTTTAAGTAATAATTTTTTTCTAATATATTGTGTCATGACCTTGTATAGATTACATTTTGTAACAAATACACATCAGAAATTCTGTATGTTGGACATGAACCACAATAAAAGCACACTAGATGAGTTAAACTCATATTAACTGATGTAGATGTGAGGACAATTAGTACAAGCTATGGAACCCCACACAACAGAAGTTAACTCAACACAATACACTTCACACCACACAACTCCACACCACAACAGCAGGAACAAGGAAATGATTTAGAATAGGAAGTAGTTGCCGTGGAAAGTACAGATAAACAATTATATACACAATGTAGAATAAATAGAGTAATGTGGGTGTTTAAATGTATGCCATTTATACAAATGCATCTCATACTTGTGTTGATCTTGCCTGTCAGCTTGATTACCATGATTCAGGGAACATCGCATTATCACTCTTATCTGTGTCTGACTGTACACTACTCACTGAACTACAGGTCCACTGAGGAAATGCATACAGCAGGTACCAGACAACAGAAGCTGCATCCAGTGTAATAATCTCTGACCCACCCCAAAGTAACACAACAATACTTCTTCTGATCTTATCATTTTTGTTTTGTTATGTTGTGTTCACACTATGAACATGTTGTAAAGGATTATACATACCTGTATGAATTTTAAACAGTGATGTCTTGGTGCCACACCTAACCAACAAGGAGGGAAGAGGAGTGAATGAGATGATCAACACCTGTGATGGCAGATGACTCCAGCCTTAAGCAGAGAATGAGAAGTCTTCAGTGAAGCTAAACTGGCCCAACCTGAAGTGGATCCATCAGACCATGGACCCAGGCTTATCCACATCTCATCACACCAGGTTTTCTTATCACTCCCACAAACTTCACCCTCTCAGAAAATGATTTTCTTGAATTATTGTTGGATGTAGAAATTGTTAACTATAACACATTTTGGTAGTTAAAATATCTCACTATACAATGAATGTTATTATTTATTGACTGACTATACTTGGTCCTATGAAAGTTTTTTTTCTATTTCATTCTGTAAATGTCAACAGCTGATGAAAAAACGAAGAAAATGTCAAATAGGCCAAAAGAAACTGGCACAGTCAATAAATTTGTTTAAATGTGAAGATCTCTTCCACTTAATTTGTCAGTCCAAACTATCTGTGGGAAAATCTCTATCTTGTGTGTAGAACATGTCTCAATGCTCCCTTGTGTTTGTTGAATGTTTAATTAACAGATACACATTCACATAAGATAAATTCTTAGTTGGAGAGAGAGAACAGGAGACTCTTCATCTTTAACTGTTCCAAATCCATGTTATATTGCACCTGATTCTTATTGAGAAAGTCTTTTCAGACAATTTCTTAAGATGGAAGAAGGGGGTTCGTGAGCTATACCATTAAATACCAGGTGGAAAGACAGGGGACAAACCTAGTGATGACTTTTCTATTAAAAGAGGACCACACACCCTTAGACGAATAACCAAATCCGAGTCTGTAAATCTTTCAAGGGTCGTATTCTTGATCTATTTACATATAAGAAGAGGATGGGGCCCAGCTACATTTAACAGAGATGGGTCATGCACTTTAGTGATTGCCAGTCCCTTCAAAATATACGACATATATTGGGGGCTCGTCCGGGATTTTGAAACCCAGCAGACAGTTTAGATAACTATTATCCTAGATGATAAACCCTGGGAATAGATAGATATCTGACGAGGGATTCTAAACTATAGTAGATCAGTGACACTAGATGTGAACAGTATTCATGTGTGAATTGGTGACATTGTACTTGTTTTGAACAATTATAGAGATTTAGATTTCCAACTTTGTCATGTTTACATATGTTGAATAGACATCATGTGGGGTACTGATTGACTTCCATATGATATGATTGACAATTATAGAGGTTGTTAAACAAATTAAGATTTTTAACTTTGTCACTTCACATATGATAAATGAACATCATGTGGGGTACTGATTGACCTCCATATGATATGAATGACAATTATAGATAGAATATAGCAAGTGACTGATCATTTCTTCTGAAAAAAGGAGGGCCTCTTTCATATAGGTCTATATTTCAGAAAAAGGTGTTCCAGAGGAAATAGAGTGAGAATTTACCATCTACAACATTATTCTCTTTCGAGAAGATGTCTTTCTATAGAGGAATTTGGACTTAGAGAATTTCATCACCGACTGGGAAAATTTTTTCTCCATAGGGAAATCTCTATCAAAATTTCAAGTTCTTTTGGGAAGAGTGCAATCATTCTGGGTACTTCTTTGCTTCTGTCTTTAGCTTGAGGAGCATTGACAGAAAGACAAGAATTTAAGTTGCAATTATTTCTTAGGTCAGATTCTCGTGGTGTATAAGAACTATTTTACTTGGGTCAGCGGACATTAGTTAGTTTTTGCTTGTTAATATTGTGCATGTTATGCTGTATAATTTCAGATCCGGGAAGTGACAGGCTTACCCAGACCTGAGCAAACTGCACAGTATTATTTTTTTTTACAAAAAGATAGGGTAAACAAAAATAGAGCATGGCCGAGGCTGCTAAGTTCCGTGCCCAGACAGTAGAAATAGGCAAGCTATGCAATTTAGACGGCCCTGAGCTGGCTAAATTTGTATCAGATGAATTTGACAGGAGGGAGAAACTGCAGGCTGAAATAGCTGAGAAGGAGAGGAAGTTGCAGGCTGAAATTGCTGAAAAGGAGAAGCAACGTCTACAATCATATGAATTAGAACAACAGAAACTTCAAGCTGAAATAGCTGAGAAGGAGAGTAAGTTGCAGGCTGAAATCGCTGAAAAGGAGAAGCAACGCCTACAATCATATGAATTAGAACAACAGAAACTTCAAGCTGAAATCGCTGAAAAGGAGAAACAACGCCTACAAGCTTATGAGTTAGAACAAAGGAAACATGAAGATGAAATAAGGGATAGGGAACGAGAACGTCAACATCAACTGGAGTTGAAGAGAATGGAGACTGATCTGGAGATCCGAAGACTAGAGGGAGGGATTCCCCCCACCCCCTCAAACTCACTAGGTTTTCCAGTGACAGAACAACATTCCAACGTCTCGTACCAAAATTCAGGAGCGATGTCATTTCCACTAGAACCATTTAATGAACAGACGGACAATGTCGAGGCTTTTTTATCACGTTTCGAACTTATGTGCGTCAGTTGTGGTCTAGAACAGGAAAAATGGGCGACGAAACTATCGCAAGCTTTAAGGTCTACCTCGTATGACGTGTTCTCTAGACTCACTCGAGAAGAACAACAGGATTACGAAACACTCAAAAAGGCACTCTTGAGCCGATTCGAAGTGGACGGGGACTCTTACAAAGTTCGATTCAAAACCGCAAGGAAAGAACCGGGCGAAAGTTATGCGCAATTAGTTGAAAGGCTGAAATCTTATGTTCAACGATGGGCAAGTCTAGGTAGGTTTGATGAGAGTTTCGAAGGGCTCCGAGAGATGATCATCATAGATCAGCTAAAAGGAAAGATGTCGAATGAAATGAAAGCATTCTTAACCCAGAACGGATCTGACCGACTAGAAAGCATCATCATCCTAGCCGAGAGATTTGAGAAATCTCAGAAGGAAATCGGAGGTAAGGGACGTTCGGCCAACATTCCCCCTCAGGATAAAACTTCAAAAGCAAAGGAAGGTGATGGCAACTTAGGCACCAAGAAAAATGGGAAAACCAAAAACATCCCTCAGAACACAGCCCAAACAACAGCGAAGGAGGAAAAATTATTCTGCACTAATTGTAAAATTAAAGGACACACATTGAAGAATTGTAGGAAGAAGCCACCTCCACACACAGCTGCTTGTTTGGCCAGCCGAAGAGAGAAAGGAGTGAACACTGATGAAACGTCCAACCAGACACCTCATAAAGACACCGCATCTCATCTTCCGGTTGTCGAGTCCATATTGCTGAATGGATTCAAGACGACCTGTCTCTATGATACCGGGTTATCGTACGACTGTGTTGTATCATCATCCTTAGTTCACCCTTAACAGATGACAGAGGAGATCGTCGAATTACAGGGACCCCTGAAGAGCTCTGCAACTATGTCTCTTCCGGTGGCAAAGGTGAGCATAGCATCTCGTTATGTCACTGGGACAATCAAGGCTGCAGTCTTAGAAGATCCTATATATCCCGTAATTCTTGGCTGTAGATTTATAATTCTAGGAGAACCTGTTCAACCTGTGGCGATGTCGACGATGACAACTCGATCCCAGACGAAAAAGACTCCGGAAACAACTACGCCAATCCCTCGAAAGGAGGAACTGAAGAGGGCACAAGAAGCCGATAGCACCTTGGAACCCTGCTTCAGGAAACTGCCTAAATCACATTTACCTCCACGTAAAGGTGAGCTGTTTATGAAGTCAGCACTTCTATACAGGAAAGCAGGGAGAGCTGGACAAGAGTTCAACCAACTTGTTGTACCAACTCCACACAGGGCTCAGATTCTTGAAATGGGCCACAGTCTACCCTTTAGTGGGCATATGGGTATCAACGCCACTACACAGCGCATTGCAACTCACTACTTTTGGCCAGGGATGAACGCAGACATACAACGGTTTGTAAAATCATGCCCACAGTGTCAGAAAGTATCACCAAAACACCGGACACCACCGGCAATGTTGGGTGATCTGCCCATAACAGGAATACCGTTCGAGAAGGTAGCTGTAGACATAATCGGACCCCTCTCCGCAACGAAGAGGCGAAATCGATTCATATTAACGCTTGTGGACACAACGACCATGTGGGCCGAAGCGGTTCCTATGCCAAGCTGTGACTCCAAACACGTTGCTGAAGCATTATTAGGAATATTCACACGTCTAGGATTCCCCCAAAGAATCTTGACGGACAACGGTTCACAGTTTCGTAGTAAACTTATGGAGGAGACATTTAGACTTTTTCATTCACGCCATATCTTTAGTTCACCATATTACCCGCAATCCAACGGACTTGTGGAGCGGTGGAACGGGACCTTGATTAGTATTCTGCGCAAAATTGCCCAGGAGAATACGGAGGATTGGGACTTGTATTTACCCGCAGCACTATTCGCTTATAGGGAGGTACCCCATCACTCAACAGGTTTTGCTCCAGCAACATTGTTGTTTGGACGACCAATCAAGGGGCCATTGGAGGCATTGCTACGAACATGGACTGATGATCATACAGACGATACAGTCGTGACTGCATCTACGTATGTTGCCGAGTTGAAGAATCGTTTACAACACAGTTGGAAACAAGCGAATGTCAATCTACGTAAAGCCAGACGAAGAATTGCTAGCTACTTCAATCGCAAGGCAAAAGATAGAGAGTTAGAGGTGGGAGAGAAGGTGATGTTGCTGCTTCCAACCAGTCAGAATAAGCTGCAAATAGGATGGAGAGGACCTTATGTAGTGACGGAGAAAATCTCACGTACCAACTACAAGATTTCTGTCAAAGGCAAGATGAAAGTATTTCACATAAACCTTCTGAAGAAATATAATGAAAGACCCTCAACCACCGAACCTGCACATCTGATGGCCATGAGTGTGGCTACTGAAGTCGAAGAAGGATCAACAATGGGAGTCGAGTACCCACTGCAAGCCAAAGAAACCTTTAAGGATGTGGAAATTAATCCCAACTTAACAAAGGATCAGCAGGAGCAGATTCGGGAACTTATGGTTATGTATGCAGACGTACTTACAGATAAGCCAGGAAGAACTGATTTGGAGAAATTTGACATGAAGTTAAATGACACAGTGCCTGTGCGAGTCAAGACTTACCCAGTTCCTTATGCAAAGCAAAAGACTTTAGAGGAAGAAATACAACAGCTACTCACCGCAGGAATAATTTCACCATCTGAATCACCTTACAGTGCCAGCGTCGTATTATTGAGAAAGCCAAGTGGAGAACATAGATTGTGCATCGACTATCGACAGCTCAATGCTATTACTGAATTTCAAGCAGAACCTCTGCCTGATCAGAACAAACTCTTCACAGCACTCAACCGAGCGAAGTACTTTACTAGGATTGATCTCAGTAAGGGATATTATCAGATTCCTGTAAAGGAGGAGGTTAGACCATGGTTAGCTTTCAGTACGCCTGGAGGACACTATGAGTTCAACATACTTCCATTCGGATTAAGTAATGCTCCTAGCGTTTTTACACGTATGATGAGAAAATTACTTGACCCACTACAACATCCAGACATTAGTCACTTTATGGATGATATACTGGTCGCAACTGAAACATTTGACAAGCATGTAGAAACACTACATCTTTTGTTCAGACGACTCAGAGAAACTGGATTAACGGCTAGGCCAAAGAAATGTCAAGTAGGATTCCAAGAATTGGACTTTTTAGGTCATAAGATATCTCATGGACTAATAACTCCACAGGAAGGAAACGTGGACAAACTCCAGAGAGCACCTCGTCCAAAGACAAAGAAGGATGTGAGATCATTCGTATCTTTGGGTGGATTCTATCAACGATACATTAAAGACTTCAATACTCTGTCAGCACCTTTAACGGATCTTACCAAAAAAAGGGAACCCAGAGAAAGTCAATTGGTCTGCTGAATGCGAGAGAGCTTTCACAGCACTCAAACAAGCCTTAACCAATCACCCAGTTTTACATCTGCCAGATCTCAACCAACCATTCGTACTGCGTACAGACGCCAGTGACGTAGGAATTGGGGCAACACTGTTGCAGAGAAAAGGAGATGAAACATCAGAGCTATTCCCTGTAGCTTATGCCAGCAGGAAATTGAATGCAGCGGAGAAGAATTATAGTGTTATCGAGAGAGAATGTTTAGCTCTCGTATGGAGTGTACAGAAGTTTCAGGCATACCTATATGGAAAACACTTCACTGTACAATGTGATCATCAACCACTTATGTTTCTCGCAGCATCCAAAAATTTGAATGCAAGACTTATGAGGTGGTCACTACTTCTACAACCATACTCGTTCCAGATAGAATATGTCCCTGGAAAGATGAATGTGGGAGCAGACTTTCTAAGTCGACACCCAGTGTCTGATGAACCAGGTCAATCAGATACAGGAGAGAATACATTGGAGTAAATCATATAGGAAAAGCTTGACCACTGTAAATGCTGGAAACTTAGTTCCATACCCTAGAACAATCTGGAGTGGGGCTATGTGACATATTCACCTATCCATCATTTTCAGCGCGTCAACGTTACACAGCAACCCAGAGATTATCAAAACAATTACAGCACCGTAGAACATCGAACGCACTAAGCGATACTAATGACAGACAGATGCCAGGATAAGAATAGAAAAGTTAGCGTCAACAGAATAGAATGTGACTGGTAGAGACACATCACGTGGATATAGCGTCCCCCAGCTTGGGCGCCGCTTTAATAAAACCGCGCACTTCTATGACTTCAGAGCGAGCGAGCAGTCGCCAAAGCTATGTGTTGTCCAACTTTCAAACTTTTACAACGGGCAGTTTGATCTAGTCTGAGGTAAGCGTGTGATTCTCAGATCTAAGTGGTTTTGATAAAATAAATCTCTGAAAATGTGAAAAACTGCCGATCGCAACTTCAATACTGGCGCCACTTCCCCGGCGAAACCGACATCTTATAATTTCTCAAAACTGCAAAACTCTGACTTTCTACACTACATCTAACAACTTGACTATGTGCATATGACTATAATCTATCACAGAATAATGTACGAGATGAAATTTCCAATGCACTCAAATGCTTTTCATCAAAAACTTCTAGGAAAACGTTTCTGCAGAGATAGTCAGCTGGTGCAAACGAAACACTACCTTGCTTTAAAAATGTACTTAATTCTGTCTATTTTGCAATCTAAAGAACTGAAACAGGAATTATACTCTTCCTTTTCTCTTTACGGATTGAAAACAAATAGTATTTGATAGAAATTAGTTTATTCATGTGTCAGATTTTATTTAGACAACGCACTACATCAACTGCATTGCTTAAAATAGGTTTATGTTCACAAACGCCATTTGTGATAGCCGACCTACTTAATCTGCTCAGACTAACGGGTGAAAATTACCTTGGTCTATAGCCAACTGTGTCGCCAACAGAATGGACATGATATGCACTGGTAAAAGATGTAGGAGAAGTATAAGTAGACATAGAGGAGGAGAGTATTAGGGAAAAATACTTTAAGTAATAATCTTTTTCTAATATATTGTGTCATGACCTTGTATAGATTACATTTTGTAACAAATACACATCAGAAATTCTGTATGTTGGACATGAACCACAATAAAAGCACACTAGATGAGTTAAACTCATATTAACTGATGTAGATGTGAGGACAATTAGTACAAGCTATGGAACCCCACACAACAGAAGTTAACTCAACACAATACACTTCACACCACACAACTCCACACCACAACAGCAGGAACAAGGAAATGATTTAGAATAGGAAGTAGTTGCCGTGGAAAGTACAGATAAACAATTATATACACAATGTAGAACAAATAGAGTAATGTGGATGTTTAAATGTATGCCATTTATACAAATGCATCTCATACTTGTGTTGATCTTGCCTGTCAGCTTGATTACCATGATTCAGGGAACATCGCATTATCACTCTTATCTGTGTCTGACTGTACACTACTCACTGAACTACAGGTCCACTGAGGAAATGCATACAGCAGGTACCAGACAACAGAAGCTGCATCCAGTGTAATAATCTCTGACCCACCCCAAAGTAACACAACAATACTTCTTCTGATCTTATCATTTTTGTTTTGTTATGTTGTGTTCACACTATGAACATGTTGTAAAGGATTATACATACCTGTATGAATTTTAAACAGTGATGTCTTGGTGCCACACCTAACCAACAAGGAGGGAAGAGGAGTGAATGAGATGATCAACACCTGTGATGGCAGATGACTCCAGCCTTAAGCAGAGAATGAGAAGTCTTCAGTGAAGCTAAACTGGCCCAACCTGAAGTGGATCCATCAGACCATGGACCCAGGCTTATCCACATCTCATCACACCAGGTTTTCTTATCACTCCCACAAACTTCACCCTCTCAGAAAATGATTTTCTTGAATTATTGTTGGATGTAGAAATTGTTAACTATAACACATTTTGGTAGTTAAAATATCTCACTATACAATGAATGTTATTATTTATTGACTGACTATACTTGGTCCTATGAAAGTTTTTTTTCTATTTCATTCTGTAAATGTCAACAGCTGATGAAAAAACGAAGAAAATGTCAAATAGGCCAAAAGAAACTGGCACAGTCAATAAATTTGTTTAAATGTGAAGATCTCTTCCACTTAATTTGTCAGTCCAAACTATCTGTGGGAAAATCTCTATCTTGTGTGTAGAACATGTCTCAATGCTCCCTTGTGTTTGTTGAATGTTTAATTAACAGATACACATTCACATAAGATAAATTCTTAGTTGGAGAGAGAGAACAGGAGACTCTTCATCTTTAACTGTTCCAAATCCATGTTATATTGCACCTGATTCTTATTGAGAAAGTCTTTTCAGACAATTTCTTAAGATGGAAGAAGGGGGTTCGTGAGCTATACCATTAAATACCAGGTGGAAAGACAGGGGACAAACCTAGTGATGACTTTTCTATTAAAAGAGGACCACACACCCTTAGACGAATAACCAAATCCGAGTCTGTAAATCTTTCAAGGGTCGTATTCTTGATCTATTTACATATAAGAAGAGGATGGGGCCCAGCTACCTTTAACAGAGATGGGTCATGCACTTTAGTGATTGCCAGTCCCTTCAAAATATACGACTACGGGTGGCAAAATAAAAATTGACACTACGCATTTACGTCCGAGTGAAATGTCTCGTCCGAATGTCTCTCGTGCTAGGAACAGCTCTGACTACTTAGTTTCCGAATGCCGCTCTTGTTCGGAACAGCTCTGACTAGGTAGTTTTCCGAATGTCCGTCGTGCCTGGACCAGCTCTGACGGGCGCAACGACAAGCACATGTCCGTGTCGAAAACTCGCTGAGTGGATACCGTCTGCAGACCAGTCTGGTTTGTGCGGGAACGGCCCGGGGTTAACGAGGTACCCAATATATTGACGTGAGGAATTAAAGCAGCTATGAGCAGGACGTGACGATTCCCTGGGTGAGCCCAGCACCAGAGCATTATGTGTCGGCTCTGCAATTATGGAAGCCACCCAGGATGGCGGAAAATGCTATGGACTGTCCCTGCCTTCCTTTGAGGGATGACTGCGAAGTCTTCGACCGTTCCAACTCGACCAGCTGGGAGGTGGACGGTACCACAAAAGTGAGAGTCTCCCAGGAATGCTAACCTGGTCAAAAATGCACGCAGAAGCCGGATGTGTTGACCTAAGGGTTTCGACCAAAGGGTGCCTAACGCACACCGCAATCACATCTGAAAAAAAAAACACTCCGGATGAACGAAAAGAAGAAGAAGAAGAAATGGCAAGATACATTGACCGTAGACCCCGAGGTAGACAAAGAAGACGGTGGAGAGATAATATATATACAGAACTACAAGCACTTGGAATCAATGACTGGCAAGAGAAGGTCAACCAGAGAGACGAATGGAGACGGATTGTATCTGCAGCAAAGAACCTCAATGGCTCGGAACGCTGAAGAAGAAGAAGAAGAAGAAGAAGAAGTATTGGAAAGATCAGGTTGTGTGACGGTTTGTTTCATGCTCAGACTTCGTAGACTTAGATGAGTAGGACACGTTAGGAGGATGGATGATGGTAGAATACCAAAGGACATCTTTTTTGGTTAATTACAGATGGGTAAGACATCTCGAGGTCGGCCCCTACTACGATACAAAGATGTGTGTAAGAGGGACTTGATTGATACAGGCATTGATAATGCATACTGGGTGCAAGTCGCCGCCGAACGTGTTGCACGGAGGGCACATATCAGAAAGTGTATAAAGACAAAGGAGAAAATGATTGCAGATAAATCACATTGAGCATGTGAGGCATAAGAGGGTGCATGATGGTGGAAATGACCATGTGATTACATGCATCCATCGTGGGCGTGCATTTACAGCGCGATTTGGTCTGATCAGTCACATTCGCTACCGCCATGGGTTGTAGTTATTATGCCTGTTTGAAGCACAATGTAACAAACTATTGTCTGTCTAGACGGAAAGGTGCCAATGAATGACTGTCCAGTACACCGTGTGTTTGGTACTGTATGTGACACTTCGGTACATTGTGCATGTTTGATACTGTATGTGACACTTCAGTACATTGTGCATGTTAGGTACTGTATGTGACACTTCAGTACATTGTGCATGTTTGATACTGTATGTGACACTTCAGTACATTGTGCATGTTTGCTACTGTATGTGACACTTCAGTACATTGTGCATGTTTGATACTGTATGTGACACTTCAGTACATTGTGCATGTTAGGTACTGTATGTGACACTTCAGTATATTGTGCATGTTTGATACTGTATGTGACACTTCAGTACATTGTGCATGTTAGGTACTGTATGTGACACTTCAGTACATTGTGCATGTTTGATACTGTATGTGACACTTCAGTACATTGTGCATGTTTGATACTGTATGTTACACTTCAGTACATTGTGCATGTTTGGTACTGTATGTGACACTTCAGTACATTGTGCATGTTTGCTACTGTATGTGACACTTCAGTATATTGTGCATGTTTGGTATTGTATGTGACACTTCAGTACATTGTGCATGTTTGATACTGTATGTGACACTTCAGTACATTGTGCATGTTTGGTACTGTATGTGACACTTCAGTACATTGTGCATGTTTGGTACTGTATGTGACTGTCCAACACATTTTATATATGTCCAGTACTGTATATCTCTGTCCCGTGCTTTATGTAACTGAAACATTGGTATTGACTGGCAATCATTGTAAGGAAATGAAACATGTAGAGATCAGAGGGCAAAGAACTAAAAGATTGGTGTCGTACACAGGTACAATACCCCTATCCACACCCGCAAACATGTAGAGATCAGAGGGCAAAGAACCAACAGATTTGGTGTCGTACACAGGTAAAATACACCTATCCTCACCCGCAAGAAGGCTGGCTATATGGTGCTAGCGCTATATTGGTATACTGCAGTGGGCGACTGGCGGGTGATGTAGTCAACGTGGCACCGATGGACGACTGGCGGGTGATGCAGACATGACACCGGTGGGCGACTGGCGGGTGATGTAGTCAACGTGACACCAGTGGGCGACTGGCGGGTGATGTGGTGCCAAGAACCGAGATCACTGATCATGTCCGACATCTTGGTTTTGGTCTGGGGTTAGAAGATTTAGAAATATCTCTACACTGTACGAATCTTTCGTGCACACACCACAACAAGTTCAACGCGTCCTTAGAGCACACGATCACTTTATTGTAGCACAGTTATCACCGTGGTTGCCATCATACACCGCCGGCTTCCTGCCTTTCAGCGTTCTGTGTATGACCAACACACCTACTGTCTATCATAGAGAATACATGGTGCAACTAATCGTCATTTGGACCTTGCTGTTGCTGCACAATATAGATCTCACAATTCACTGGTAAATGTTAATAACAGTTCTATTTACTCACGCACGTTACACTTGTGACCAACCAGTCGTTGTCACGGCGTGTCTCTCTCTCCGCCATTCTTGTCAACGTGTTCACAAACACGGGGTCATCTCTCTCACCACCGCTGGTCGGCATTTATTGGCCCATCGTTAGTCGTTAGCTTCAGTGTACTGCTTCTGCAATCACATCCTTCTTTAACAGGAACACTCTTTACTGTCGACTGCATCTTGAATAACTGCAACCATCGCAAACCGCTTTCAACTTTCTCACAATCTCTCCGAACAAAACTTCTCCTTTCACGTCTCAGCTCGCTTTGCCTGAGCGCACCCTTTTCCGGCTTCTCACCTGGCGCAGTCATGTGACCACATAACTCCGCCCCTTCGTGTCCCGGTGTCGGGTTGGTTTCTCAACTCATGTTTTAGTGACATAAGTTTACACACTTGCTCTGTTTCTCGTATCCATCTCATGGCAATATCCCCCCCCCCCTTTAAAAATGTTGTAAACATTTTTACTACCTTTACTCAGTCTTATACTTCTTGACATGAGTTGGATAATTACACACTACCGTTTGTTTGGTGGACTCTATGGTCGCACGCTTTGTTCTCTCTCAATATTCGCACATATATGTACGTCTATTGTCATTACATATGAGCTTATCTCTCCCATGATTCATTTAGACTCGTGACAAGTTTTCATCAATAAACAACATCACAACACCAAAAAAATAATATATTATGCGGACACGGTAACCCGTCTACACCTAGACTTCCGTGTAATCACAACCTACTTTTCAAGTTCAGAGGTATGTGATCTAGTCTGACGTAGGATCCAATGTTTCATCAAACATCCCTAGCAGCTCCTCAATCATGTACTATACATGAGCATCCTACTCAATCCAAGCCCCAGGCTCTGAGTAAGGTATATGTGAGTGATTATGGACTATGGCTTTCACTGTCCCTTCTTGTATCTATGGATCGCTCTTGCTTTGACTTTGACGTTGATGAGTTATGTTTGACCTTGGTGCTGCTTTGATGCTTGTAGTGTATTTATCCCTTCTGTAATTCACCTAGGTATTTCTATTTTGGGGTATCTTGACCTGATCTTTCTATGTCTGGCAGCTATCATTGCCCATGGATGTTCTGTCGATGCTGGTTTTCTGTTTGTTCTATACCACTTCTCTATGCAACTTATACCTTTGTCATTTTCAATTATGCATTTACCAATAAGACACATTTACCTCATTGAATCAATATATCCATACAATGCATAAGTGTTCTATAACACCCATACATACTAATAATATATCCATGTCATGTATACATATTTTATCATAATCAATGAATGAAAACATACTCCATCCTATGTATACATATTCTACAATTTATCATCACTCTGCATTGACGCAATACAGTAATATAAAACATATATACAATGTGTTTGTTCTTATTTGAAATATTCTGGTTTAGAACATTTCTGCAGATTTGTACTTGTTTGATTTCTCTCAAATTTACATTTTCACTTGTTGTTGTTTCATAAGTTCTATGGACTTATGATCATTCTCCGCTCTACCACTTGCCTCAATTTGCACGTGTTGTTTTAACTGTAACCACATGTGTTGTACTGTTGGACTTGTACTTTTTCTGTTTGCAACATATTGTTATTCTGCTCTAGAGACTTCAAGTAGTAGACTCATCGTGTCTCTTGTACTATATGTAGTTGATCTTCTCATAAAATCCTAAGTTCTACTGGGACTATTCAATTTCAAAATCTATAATAGTCTATATAAGTATTCATTACTTGTCATAATGATGATGACTGGTGATAACAACAACATCAGAGGAAGTAATATTTTCCAAAATTTTGATGATGATAATGCTAAAAATTAATGTCTTGCATCTAGAATCTTTGATGAATACTTGTGAGATGTAGATCAATCTTGTATCCATTCAACAGTGGCTTGTAAATAGTCTAGTGGTCTATGGACTTCTATGGTGCTCATCTTGTGCTCAAGTGGCGTAGGTCTTCTATCTGCGGCTGCATTCTTACTCTCCATTCAGCTTCAGATACTCTAATACTGTCTGAGAACCCCGGGAAGGTTAACCCGGTCAACAAATGCCCGCAGAAGTCGGATGTGTCGGCCTAACGGCGCAAGAACGCAGCTCTGCTGTAAACAGGCACAACGCAGTCACATCCGAAAAAAAAACACCCGGATGAACGCAGAAGAAGATACTGTCTGAGAATAATAACACAATGGGATGTACGTATCTATGTACATATGAATATATAACAAGTATTAATATAAGAGATAGCAATAACTAATCTTAAGCTGTTTCCAGTGACATGCAAATGTCCTGATTAGCAAAATCAACAACAACAACAAAACTTTATTTTGAAAAGGTTAAGAATTGGGCCCGCAGGCCCGTCTAACATTCTTCCCTTTTATCACTCTCTTTTATACATTATACCATTCACACATCATTCCAGGCTAACTGAAAACAGCAACAATATAAAATATGTGCATTATAAAGGCATGTGGAAAATGAACAATCAATACTACACGACTCAGTAATAGTAATAACTGGTGTGGCACTTGTTATTAGCTATGTGGAATATACTGGCCTACCAAAAGGGGACTGGCTGTTATACTAGGGTTTTATTATTATTATTATTATTTCTATTATTAGGGGGGAAGGTAATCCGTACTGAGATAGTGTTCAAATAATTTGCGATTATATGTATACGGATTGATGATGTCTTTTATTTCATGTGGAAGATTAATCCACAGCTGAGCTGCAAAGTACGTTAAACTTGTTTTGTATAAGTCTATCCTAGGCTTTGGAATGTGTAATATATTTAATCGTTTACTGTGTCTAGAATTATATTCAAACAATGGCCAAAGGTAATTTGGGGCATTCCGATGTAGGATTTTGTGAATTAGTTTGGCCTTATTGAAAAGCAGACGTTTGCGGAGTGGTAGTAACTGAAGGCGTTTATGCAGGCTAAGATTGTCAGTTGAATGTTTGCTATAAATTAAACTCATGGCCCGTTTCTGGAGCGAGTAAAGTCGCTTGGTGCTTGAATTGGAACAACCGTCCCAGAATGTAGAGCAGTAGTCAAAATGTGTCTGTATGTGAGACGTATAAAATATTTTCCTCGTGTCCTCATCAAGGAAATTTTTAATTTTGGCGAGTTGGTAGACTTTTTTCGCTGTTTGTTTAGTGAGCACTTGAACGTGAGGATTAAAGATTAGGTTTCTATCAATGATGAGGCCTAATGTTTTGTGCTCAATTACACTTTCTACTGGCATGTTATCGATATGAAGTTGAAGTGATCTGTGTTAATTTAGAGTTTCAAGTCTTTGTCTGGTTGTTAATAACATAGATTTTGTGTTAGTGATGTTAATTTGCATACGGTTCGCATAGCTCCACCTAACTACATTATTTAATTCTTGTTGCAAAGTTGATCCAGCAAATTACTGCTTTCAGCGTTTGTATACACTGTACAGTCATCTGCAAATAGATCGCAGGACGACGAAAGATGCAAAGGTAGATCATTAATATATACGGCAAATAATAGAGGGCCAAGAATAGAGCCTTGCGGTACTCCAGTATTGAAGGTAGTGGTTTGGGACAGAGATTTATTGTATGATACTACTTGGTTTCTGTTTGATAGAAAAGATGTTATTAGCGTCACAACTTTAGGACCAATTTTCATTGACTCTAGTTTTTTAAAATTAAAATGGCATGGTCTATCATATCAAATGCTTTCCTGAAATCGATAAACACAGATCCACATAGATTGTTGTTATTTATATTCTTGTGCCAATTTTTTTATCATGTTTGTTAGGGCCGTGTGGCAAGAATATTTTGGTCGAAATCCTGATTGACTGTCAACTATACGCTTGTTGCGATCTAAATACTGTAATGTTACCTTATGAATGTGTTTTTTTCTAGTGGTTTAGATAGTGATGATAGTAAAGAAATGGGTCTATAATTGTTCGGGAGACCAGTGTACAAAGAACCAGATTTAAGGAGAGGATACATTTTAGCGATTTTGAGAGCTGATGGAAAGTGACCTTTGGTGAGAACTGATTATATACATAGGTTAGTGATACACAGATCACTGGCGCAGCACAGCGGAGAATCCGATTGCTGATTTCATCTAACCCAGATGAGTTTGTGTTTTTTAGGTTACTGAGGTAAGTGAATACTTCAGTGACTGTCATTAGTGGTATGTCAGAAAGGATATTCCGGGAGCATCTGTTCTCGCAAAACGATGACAGTAAAGATAAGTTGCAAGGAGAATTTGGTATTGAATCCTTCAACTGATCTATGTCAGTTTGAAAAACAGTTACTGAATTGGTCGCATGAGATAGGATTTGATGGTAATGAATGTGAGAAGTTATACTTGTTTGTCAAGGTGTTAATTGCCTTCCATATATCCTTACTATTTGTTTTATCCATTACTAAGCTCGTAAAGTAATTTTTCTTTTCTTTTCGTATGGTATATTGAACTTTGTTTCTAAGAGTACGGTATGAGCTGAGATCTCGTTTTTTATGTGCCTTATCTCTGACTCTCATAATTTCAAGTATTTCCTGGGTGATCCAAGGTGGTTTGACGTGATGTTTTACTCGAACTTCCTTGATTGGCACATGTCTATCAAACACTTCAATAAAGATCTTCATCCAGTATTCCAGAGCATCACCCGGGTCTGGAAGTTGATAAACATTATCTAGAGGTGAACTGAGCAAGTCCTGTAAAAATGCGTTTTGGTTGAAATTTTTGTAGCTTCTATATTTTACAGTTATGTGTTTATGTTTTGGAGTTTTAATTCCTTTTTCAGACCATGTGCAGCATATTGGGTAGTGATCGCTCACTGCACAATTTGGCACGGTGCATTCTATAATATTGTCCGAGCAAGTTACATAAATGTGATCTATAAGTGTTGAAGATG
Organism: Cepaea hortensis; assembly: GCA_963921405.1. Lineage (NCBI taxonomy): Eukaryota > Metazoa > Mollusca > Gastropoda > Stylommatophora > Helicidae > Cepaea > Cepaea hortensis. The sequence goes on from OY992876.1 coordinate 83,747,413, forward strand.
AGTTTGTTACTCTAGTATCTTGTTTTACTATTTGTTGGAAGTTGTATGATGCAATTATATTTCCCCAAATTATGTGGGATTTGTTGGTGTCAATATTAAAGTCTCCGAGTAGTATGATTTCCTTCCCGGAAGCGAACACCACATCCATCATGGTAGTGAAGTTTTCGTAGCAGACGTGTCCAGCCCTGGGATTTCGATAGACGTGGCCAATTATCAGGGGTGTGCAGTTTCTAAGTTTTAACTCCAACCAAATACATTCTATTTCGCAAGTTTCAAAGTCTAGCCTACTGTGAACATTTAGTAAATTAGAAACATAGGCTACTATGCCTGTCTCTTGTTTCCTGCAGGGATCTCTTCTAAAAACTTTGTACCCTTTAATAGAGATGTCCTCATCTGAAATGTTTTCATTTAGTCTACTTTCACTAAGGCCGAATACATGAAAATTTTGATTAAGAATAGAAGATAACTCTGGCAGCTTGTTAAATAAGTTGCAAATGTTTAAGTTTCCAAGACGTATTCCTGACTTAGTGAGCCAATGTTGCCATTTCTCAGACATTTCACCCAAGAAGTAAGTGTAAATTAGTCAAAATTAAGTAAAAATACAAAATCATAAAAATTCACAATTACATTAACTTACAAAATACCAATAATGTAAATCGATATGTAAATGACTATATTATAACGATTTAACTAATGAGACCAACAAATATAGTGCAAATACAGAACAAAACGAATTAAAGCGTATGAACATACTGTAACAGTAGTTGGGTAATTGGTGTTAGGTGGGAAAAGACTACAGCACGATTGAGCATCGAGATGGAATGAGAGGAGGGATGCTCAAGTCGTGACGTAGTTGGTTGTTAGGGGGTTTTTACATCTAGAGACAGAACTGGGAGGACGCCATATTAGGTCCGGGTGTCATCAAGAAGAAATAAACTATTTATAAAGAACCAATTGAGTCAGTTCGTCTTCACTGAGTTCGCATTGTTACAAAGGCGAAATGTTGCCAAAGAACCAGGATGCTTAGTTGGAGATTGTCGCGGCGGGAGTCACAAACCACTATTTACGTCGACAATTAGAAGAAACTCGAAGAGCCAGCTTCAAAATGTAAAAGGTCCTTGTTCTGCTCAAACCAATTGTCCGGAGAAAGAGGTATTTCAGCACGATTCTACACGCAAGTTGAACGTAAACCAAAGAAGTTAAGAAAGATGGCCAATATTGTTTGCGAGAATTACAGCAGCCAAAAGCCCGGCTAGGGGTGGTTGACTGTAATTAGTTATTAAGATCTTCGCTGTACGGACCTGCTATCAAAGTTTTCAGCTGTACAGGCGGTATTTGTCAAGAAAAGCATGAAAACCAGTTTGCTATAACGGACTGCGGTGCCTGCGAGTTTCATCATCCTGCTGAAAGTCGATCCAGCTTGGTCGTAGTGTCGAACGAACAAGAATTCTGCTGAAGATCGATTCCGGCTCATCATGCTACTGAAGGTCAATCCAGTCTGAGCATTGTTTCAGGTGAGCAAGAAGTTTCTAATAACTTTATCAAGTTGAATACTCGCCTCCAACCAAAATTTCAGAGGTTACTCAAAAGAAACAAAAACTTTAGGACTTACGTGACTACAATTCAAAATGTTTCCATGTTGAGTTCGGACAACTTATGTCATCAAAACAAAATAATGGAAAAGACCATTAACAATCAGGACAGCAGCTAAGTGGCTCATTCTTTCATTGATTGGCCCATGTTTTGTTTGACACAGTCAGACTATCTCTAGGCCGCTAGCTGATCCTTTTGGGCTCTGTTACCTCTGAGTCCTTCTCAAAACGTCGATGATGTACCCCACCCGGGGCGAAGTCAGAAGCCAGAAATCTGGTAGGGACCCAACCAGGGGTTGAAGATATGAAGGCATCCTAAGAAGAGTAACTACCTGAAGAAACGGGATTCCTTGGAAGAAGAGACTACCTGAACTGCGCGATTGATTTCAGCTAACGCAGACTCCTAGCGTGTGAATTCTACTTGACAGCGAACATAGAGGAATACGGGAATACGTTTTTTTGGCTCGAGAACAGAGAATAGCAGAGAATAGGGTAACCAGTAAACCTATTAACCAGGTGAACTTGCTGTAGAAGGTAATATTTCTTGTGTTGGTTGATTATAAGTGTGAAATTATTTGAAATTGTGATTGGTTGGTCTATACAATAATATTTCAGCATGACGGAACAGGGTTCATTAGCACAAGTGTTGACGGGAGTGGGGACAGCGATAGATAGACTTAATACGGTCATGAAACAACAAGGAATGGCAACTGAAATTGTTAAGTTTAGTGGACAGGCCAGAGAGTTTAAGAAATGGATAACTTCCATAGAAAAATATGCGTATTTGGTATCTGCATCAGATGAAGAGAAAATGAGACTTGCATATCAGGCAGCAACAGAACCGGTTTCACAGCATATTAGAAGAAAATTAGAGGCTAGAGTAGATGAGACATGGGAGCAGTTTAAAGACGACCTGGCACACAAATACGCGGAAATAACGGATCCACAACATGCGTTTTCGGTATTGAGACAGTCTAAACAAAATAGTGGAGAGACAGTGCAGTTGTTCAGCGATAGGTTGATTAACCTGGCTGAAGAGGCATTCTTGGGACAGAATGTACAAGGAGAAGAGGATGTTAGTCGGGATTTTTGTAGATGGCATAAAATCCGATGGACTGAAGTTTAAGTTGATGAGAGAAAACCCCGAGAGGTTGTCACAAGCTGTAGATATTGCAGTACAAGAAGAAAATTTGAGACGTAGATTTAGGTTGAGAACAGGACGAGAAATAGGAACTAGTCGAGAAGATAGAATTGAGGAGCCTATGGAGATAGGACAAACAAGGTTCGGATGGAATAGGAGAGGAAGTGTACAGACGTTACAAGGTAGTAATAGAAATGCTTATGATGAAAGGAGACAAATGAGGTATCCTACCAGTGAGACAGTAGGAAACACAAATAATACAAATATAGTCTGTTGGTTTTGTGGTCAACGCGGACACGGGTTTCGCTTTTGTGGTAACAGGCGTGTCCAGTCGAATACACCAAGTAGAAATGGCAATAACAGGTTAAATAGGAATGTTGAAGATGGACACAGAAATTTTACAGGCACAGGAACGCAGGGAAACGGGCGCCCTACCTATTAAATAGGACCTGTAGTAGGAGGGAAAATAATAAGGTCCCAAGGTTTAAAGAACATGTTAATAACAGGTATGGTAGTACGAACAGAGAATACTTTCAACTAGATGAAGTCAAACAATTTATAGAAAATAAAACAGATTATAGCTCTTGTATAATAGAAATAGGAAAGTATAGAATTCGTACATTAATTGATTCGGGAGCTCAGGTTAGTGTGGTAAAAGAAAGTTTTCTATACAAAATAGTGAGAAATTGTAGGATATTTAAGAGTCATAATAATCTTCACTCTGTTACGGGACAGAATTTACAAGTAATTGGGCAAACGATGATAAATTTTAAGTTAGGAGGGGTCAACGTAAGACATCTTTTTCATGTAGTGAAGGATTTAAATAGAAACATGCTGATAGGAAGCGATTTTTTAAATAAAGAATGGAGTAAGACTTCTCTTTGATTTACACAAGTTAAAATTCAAGGACGTCTATGTGGATATGGAAGAAGACATGCATATATCAGCACTAGTTAGAGTTAAGATGTCCACGACGTTAAAACCACAGTCGGTTAATTTGATACAGGCAAAGGTGAAGAGAAACCCATATTATGTGGCAGGAAACACAGTCAGAATCACTGAGTTGCAAGAGGAAGTAATTGATGAGCCTGGTTTGGAAGTTCCGGATGGAATAATAGAGTTAGATAAACATTTAACTTTTCCAGTGATGGTTATTAATAACACAGGTAGAGAAATTAAATTATACAGAGGATGTGTAGTAGCTAAACTGGAACATAACATTAGTGATATATTGGCAACTGATTGAGTAGAAATGCCGGGAGCAAACTATTCACAAACTTCTAGTGAAAGAGTTAATAACAGACGCGGGCGCGGAAGTAGAGGAAACGCACAAATGGATGAATTGATCCATCCATACAGAAGAAATACAGCCCAAATACATTCACTAGATAAAAAGACAAGGGAACAAGAATTGTTGGCACAGTTAAAGGCTCCAACAGAAAATAAAAAAGTATTGGAACAACTTATAAAAGAAAATCAAGATGTATTTGCAATTAATGATTTAGAATTGGGAAGGACAAAAACAGTTACAATGGAAATAGATACGGGAGACCATCCGCCAATTAGTTTAAAACCATATAGAACTCCCTTAAGAAATAGAGAAATTGTCGAAAAAGCAATAGAACATATGTTGAAAGCAGGAATAATCACAAGATCAAAGTCAGAGTGGTCATCTCCGATTGTAATTGTGGCCAAACCTGATGGTTCAAGTCGGTTCTGCTGCGACTATCGGGCGTTGAACAAAATCACCAAGAATGTAGCGTACCCACTGCCGGTGATTGATGACATTTTAGGGTTGCTTAATGGCTCTACATTTTTTACAACACTAGACGCAAGATCAGGGTTCTGGTGTATCCCGATGTCGGCAGACGCGCAAAAGAAGAGTGCTTTCTGTACTCATATGGGTTCTTATGAATTTTTACGAATGCCATTCGGGGTTCGGACGGCTCCATCTCACTACATGCTGTTAATAAATGAAGTACTAGAGGGGATGCAAAAGTTTGCCTTAGCATACATAGACGATATTCTTATCTTTACGGCAGGCGATGTGCAAGATCACTTAAAACATGTAAGGTTAGTTTTTGACAGATTAAGAGTACATGATGTTAAATTAAAGCTTAGTAAATGTGAGTTCTTAAAAACAGAAACAAAATATTTGGGATATGTTATAAATAGAGACGGAATTAAACCAGACCAAGACAAGATAAAGGTTATTAAAGAATTACCTCCTCCAACTAACGTGAAAGAAGTGCGTGCGTTTATAGGAACTTGTGGGTTTTATAGGCGGTTCATTCCAGCGTTTTCAAAGATAGCAGAACCAATTACTAATTTAACGGGCAAATACGCTAGATGTAAGTGGGATGATGAGTGTCAAAAAGCATTCGATTTTTTTAAAAACAGTTTAACAGTGGTACCGCTATTGACGCATCCAGATTTGAATAAACAGTTAATACTATATACAGATGCTTCTGATAATGCTATAGGAGCGTGTTTGGTTCAGCCATATGAAGGAAAAGAGTCTGGAATACCAGGGGTTAAAAATGAAAGGCCAATTTATTTCTTGTCTCATAAGCTTAGCAGGTCACAACGAAAATGGACTACTATTGAGAAGGAGGCTTATGCAATACACTACGCTCTTCAGAAACTAGATTATTACTTACATAATGCAAATTTTGTTATTAGAACTGACCATATGCCTTTAAAGTCTCTTTTAGAAGCTCCAGTGCAGAACAGGAAAATACAGACTTGGGCGTTGAATCTACAGGGGTACAATGCCAGAGTGGAATATATTCCAGGTAGGGTTAACACGTGTGCTGACTTATTATCTAGGATCCCCTACCCACAGTCGTCAGGTGACACAGAAGATGAAGGAGAACCAGAGATCGAGGACCGAAACTGGCAAGTAAATATTTTAGATTCTGCCATAATAAATAGAGAAGAATTTGAGAGTTTACCATCGGATCATGAGACTGAACATAGAGTAGAAGAAGACCCACATTTAGCACAATTTAGTATGAAAGAAGAACAGGAATTAGATCCAAAATTCTTACAAATAAAACAGAAGTTAAAAGAAACAGAAGAGAACAAATATAAGAAAAATTATTTAGTGTTACAAGAGGACGACCAGTTATATTACACGTGTGAAAGGAATGAACAGCTAAGGAAATATATTCCAAAATATTTGGAAAGTGAAGTTTTAAAAGCATATCATGATGAGAATGGTCATCTCGGTCGTGATAAATTGGTGAAAGCACTTACGAGTAAATATTATTGGCCGAATTTATTTAGATCTGCTTGCAAATATGTGGATACGTGTGAAATATGCAGGTTAAGGAATATGAAAACAATTAAGTGTCCTTTACAAGATACAGATATTCCTCAGTTTCCTATGCAGAAAATTAGTTTAGATATATCGGGTCCTCACTCTAGAACATTGTCAGGGAACGTGTATTTAATTCATATAGTAGACGTCTACAGCCTTTGGCCGGAAGTTTATGCAATCCCAGATAAGAGCGCTGATACTGTCATTAATATTTTTTTACAGGAGTTCGTACCAAGATTTAGTTGTCCACAGGTTATACTCACGGATAATGGTAGAGAATTTGTGAATAAGAAATTTGAAAAATTGTTGAAGGATTTAAATATAAAACATGTAAAGACCTCATACTATAGACCTTCTTCAAATGCTAAAAACGAACGACAACATAGGACATTATATGATATTATAGCAAAGATTGTGGATGAACATGAAAAAGACTGGGATTTATTTTTAGGACCAGCACTTAGCGCCATACGCACAAATCAAAATGAGAGCACAGGCTTTTCACCATTTTATTTAATACACGGGAGAGAACCAATACTACCAATAGATAATCTGTTAAAACCAAGACGGAAGTATATGGGAGAAGACTTTCAGGAGACCATTATACAAGAAATGCATAAAGCACACATGAGGTTGAAGAATAATATAGTTAAAGCTAGAGAAAGACAGAAAAAGTACAAAAACCTGAATACAAAGTTACAGGAGTTTAAAGTAGGAGATAGAGTTTATTACAAAAAGCATAGAAGGAACTCTAAGTTTGATGATCGTTGGATCCCAGGTTATTATGTTATAGAAAGGCTAGGAAATGTGTCGTATAGTATCAAGAACCAGGTGATGGGACATGTGGCAAGGGCACACGTGGAACACTTAAGAAGAGATGATGATGAGAAGGAAAATAATAATTATAATAATAATTATTATTCAGACACCGGATACTTAGATGAACGAGTCATACAGGGGGACTACAATAACCCCAGCTTCTCGAAAAGATCCGACACACAGTCAGTTAAAAACGGCTCCAGGTTACGATGATACTCAGGAACAGACAATACCGAAAACGATAGTAGGAGAAAAGTTGAATGAGAGTCATTGTGATAGTATAGAATCTATGGAAGAGGAAATAGGTGCTCCATTTAAGAATACTAGACAAGCAACAAAAAGAAGAATGGATAAACAAAGAGAAAGAGAAGTGAAAAGACAGAGGAGAATTAGAGAGTATTCAACAAGCGGTGAAGATATGCCTTTACTGGAAAGGTCCTTAAGAAATAATGATAGACAAATTAGATGGGATATTGAACGGAAGAGATTAGCGGCTGCTAACGAGAGACATACAGATGAAGAAGAAGAAATGGATGAGAAGTCAGAGTCAATTAGTAGTATGGAGGAAGATGATAGATTATACGGGGAGGAGGATATTGATGTAGAGATAGCATTGATACAGAGAAACTTGGAGTTGTTGAAGAAGTGGAAACGTAAGAGATAAATTGATAGAGAATATTGCAGATAGCAAGATGTAAGTTTCAGGCTTTAAGGAAAGAGATACTTGATGAAGTGTGTGAGACGGTGGAAATGGAAAAGGCTTCTGTTGATACTTTTTATAAATGATCTGGAGGAGTAGTCAAGCAATGGATGTAGGTTCGACTGAGGTATATATATATTTTTTCTCTCAGTGACGGAATTGCTGGTTGATATTATGTTTTGGTTTATTATTGGATGGATAAGTTAGTCAATGGTACAGCAGGTAGATGTACTATATAGTAAATAGACAAGTTTTTATTGGTGCTAGGAATACCGTGGTGTATGGTAATGATTAAGTAGTTATAGGAATATGTCCACGAGAAGCAATTGGGGTGTAGATAATACGGCCATTGTTAGTTAAAGACTTGTATGAAAAGAACAGATATTGTTTTAAGTTAGAATTTGGTCTGTAAATAACAGATATAGATATATATAGACCTGGCGGTGAATTATTTCAGTTTCTTGCTTATAAAAACAATGGAGTGACTTGAGTGAATAGATATGACTTACGTTGATTCGTATAGGAGGAAAATTTTGCTTGGTTACTTTAAGTAGCTAATTCTATGTGAATTATAATTTTTTTTGAAGAACTTCTCTTTAGCGAGAAGACACTTGTTTTATTGAGTCTGAGTTTGAAATGCCTCATATATAATATGTTTTTTTTTTGCTTGATTTAATCCTTTGAAATGATTGTTATAATTTGATTTTGGAATTTTAGGGTTGTTGTGTTCATAAAATACAAACTATTGGTCCATAAAAGAGACCAGTGGTGTTAGGTAGACTAGAATATTTCCTTTTGAGTTAATAAGATACATGTTATATTGTTTTAAAATGTGTTTTTCTTTGATTGAGTTGGGGGGGGGGGTATAATATTTGGTTTGGATTTTGTTTAATTAAGTAGTTTTGTGTATTAGATTACCTCGTTATATATTTAATTAAGTAAATTTAATTTTTTGAATAGTTATGGTGTTGGCTGGAATAAGGAAAATAGATGAAGGCTAACAGAGGGACACATACTGAAGGCTAATAGAGAGACATATAGATGGTCGGCATGAAGAGGTTCTTATGGATATAAAGTCTTAGAAAATAAAGTAGGAGCTGCGTAAAGTCAGCATTATATGAAGAAAAAGGAGGAGAAAACTGTGAATGGCAGCATATAGGCGAGTATAATTATATGGTTGGATAAAGAAACAAATAATGGGATGTGAGGGGGAAGAAATAGGTGCTGTGAAAAAACAGCGTTAATTAAATTGATAATGTTCATGGAATATGAACATTGGCTTGTGGTAAAGGATGAGGTAACGGAAATATAGACAAGATTGTGGATGGCAATATAAATGTTGAATATATAAATGTTGAGAAAACTTATGTCAACTTGATTTATAGAGAACAAAGATCTATTTCATAAGATGTATTTTAAAAAATTGTTGTACAAAATTTTTTTATTGGCAAGGGAGGTAAATGTGATTGTGTGGACTATGCATTACTTTATGTAAATGTGATCATGTTGACTTTTCATCCTTTATGCTTTTCACTAGGTGCGCACCCCTTCTTTACTTTTTCTAAATACGTTGTTTCTACGTTATTTCTGTTTGTCCTGTGTTGTGAAAGAGTGAGGGATTTCATAATACCATGTGTACAATAACGATTATACGAGCTATTATTCTTATGATATGTATATTTGATACAGGAACTTGAGGAGCCAAGAAAGAGCCAGAAAATATATATAGTGGATTACTATATGGTTTGGGGAAATAGTTTACTTAAAATAAAGTGGTTTGGAGAGATTAGGAGAACTGTGAGGACTAAAGAAAGGGAAGAATGAGTGTTTAGTTAAAAGAGTAACCATATGTGGTATGATGTATTGTATAAAGTTGAGATTTATAGAGGCAGAAACGAAGAAGAAGTTTATAGTGGGTTACTAGATGACAATATGACAGGGAGAAGGGTTAAAGGATATAATATTTACTCAAATTTGAGTTAGTTTGGGGAAGATTAGAGGAGATGTGGGAGGTAAGGAAAAAGAGGGAATAGAGTAAGGGAATTAGGAGTAAAGAATTTTTCCTTTACAGGAAAAATTCTTTAGAAAAACATAGGGAGGTGTAACAGTAGTTGGGTAATTGGTGCTAGGTGGGAAAAGACTACAGCACGATTGAGCATCGAGATGGAATGAGAGGAGGGATGCTCAAGTCGTGACGTAGTTGGTTGTTAGGGGGTTTTTACATCTAGAGACAGAACTGGGAGGACGCCATATTAGGTCCGGGTGTCATCAAGAAGAAATAAACTATTTATAAAGAACCAATTGAGTCAGTTCGTCTTCACTGAGTTCGCATTGTTACAATACAACAATTAATTAACTCGAACTACTTCGCAAGCTATGTAACCAGCTGCTATTCGAAAGAATGAATAAATGACTATACAAGCCAATGTTCCTGTTTAAAGTTGGGTATCCCACACGGGAGATAAAACGCTAAACAGTAAGCAGTTAAAGTTCAAGGAGGAAGCTCTTTTCCCGGTATCTTGCGTATAGGGCTCAGTGTTTAATACATATCATATCTTACCGGTCTGTATTGTAGAGACATCATAAAAGATTGATTCAGTGCGGCCGGACTAAATTGTATCAAGTATAGAAGTTCTGGATTCCAATGATGCGGAACTTGTTGTAGATTGCTAGGTGGCCCATTGTTGGCGGAAAGTTCTGGACTCCAATGATGCGGAACTTCCTGCTGTCTGCTAGGTGGCCCATTAGTGGTGTGAGGGGGCCGTGCCAAAGTGGAATTACTGCCGTGTGTGTGCACCGATGTTTGCAACGCAGGTTCCTTGCAAGGGGGGGGGGGGGGCAGGAAAACTATTATGGTAGTTATCTCCTTCCCGTGCTGAGGTGGGAGTAGGAAGGAAGGGTTGGTTTATTCTTGGTAGCATGTGTGATTCTTGAGTGGCAGAAGTTCGGGGGTCAGATGTTATCAGACGTTTACCTGGTGAAATGGGGGAGTTTCGGTTGGCCTGGGTTGGCCTTGGTTCTTCAGAAATCAATGTTCTTCGCGTGTGTGTTGGTCAGGTTTTGTGCTCTTTCTGGATACTTTGTTTTTTTTGCAAGCAGACTACTACCTAATGTGGATGTGTGTATTTGGTCTCTGTACAATCGTTTCTTTGGTGCGCCTGTCTGTGATGCGAAGAAGGGTGTGTTGTTGATTAAGTGTACATTATACCGATTGCAAAAAGTCTCTAGGGTGTTATTGTTTATGTCGGCCAATCGACGTTGTCAGCCATAACTTGGTGGCATGATGGAGGAGAAAAAACTGTAGAATTTGGGAAGGTATAACGTAGTAAGTCAAGTAGTGTTCTTAACTGAGAAATTGTTATACTTTGGTTTTTCATAGTGTCTTGTATCCCTATGTGAATCGTTGTCTTTTTAATGGTTGTATTAACCTCCAGTCTACGTATACTGTCTGTTAGTCTTTCTACTCCTGCACCTGGAAGCTGAATTGTTGCGGCTTTGTCGTTGTCGGATAAGGGCATACGGTCGCTGTAAATTCCCCCAATCAAAGAGTCGCCAATTATCACGTGGGTGCAGTCAGCCGGTGTTTTCTGTGTATGTTCGGTTCTGACACGTCTTGCACGCTGTTTCTGCCATTGATGACAATTCAACTGTAGTCTGTCTTCTTGCAGATTATCATATGTTTCTTGAATGTGGGCGTATTCTCTCGTTAGTGTTCCGTCGTCCTGGCTGTTTTTTTTTATAGTTGCTCTTGCAATGCTTCAAATCTATTGCTGACCTTTACTTCGATAGGATATGTTGAGTTCCATCAGTTATCAGTTATCAGTTATCAGTTGGGGTATCTTCGTTGCACTCCGGACATGTCCATAGGTGCTCAGATCCTCCCCCCCCCCAGCATATTCATCAGCGTCCGGTGGCTAATAGTGCCAGTTCTGTGTTGGTTGACGAGGCGCTTTGTTTTCCCGATGTACCTCTCGCGTCTGGCTGTGCCGATTCTTACTCCCAGGTCTTTCATCGTGGACAGCGATGTGGAATCACTGACGTCAAAGTCCTCTGTTCTCGCCATATCTTTAAGGACGTTAATAACATCGGCACGATCCATGGGCTGGCCATCTACAGGGGGTGCAGAGCCAGCCAGTTTGTCAGCTCGTTCATTTCCCTCAACTCCCGCATGTCCCGGGACGAAGATGAAGGTGACTTTACGGACAACAGACTTCCGCAGCGATTCAGTCCACTGTCTACGTACAGATCCAGCTTCGACCTTCTGAATCATGCTCATTGAATCACTTAGTACACACACGTTGGTATAATACTGTGATTCCAGCCATATGAAAGCCTGTGTAACTGCCATCACCTCCATCGTCATGCTGCTCGTGGTCATAGAGTGGGCACCACTGGATTCTTGAACGGTTCGGCCCGCTGAACGGGCTGTAAATGCCCACGCACTTCTCTGCTGCTTTACAACAGATCCATCTGTATAGATGAGCACTTCGGGGCTATCTGAGTGTTCATAGATGAGCGCGTTAACCTCTGCATCGACAGCGGCAGGGTTCTGCTCTCTGCACCGTCTGTCGAGTGTGATAATGCAGGAGAAAGTGCACTTAAAAGCTGGAGGCACCGGCACCCATTCCTTGCCGGGGTTGATACTGGTAAGACTGCAGACCTGTCTGACGACATCTTCCGCCCGACCCATCCATGATTTGCCCCTCTTTAGCCTGTCACCCTTTTCTCTGATTACAGCGTCATGCAGAGGGTGCTGCTCATCTGCACTTATTTTTAAGTATGCACGAGCTCTCCAGATCTTGATCCTGTGTTCCATTGTCGGGAAGTCAAGGAGGTATCTCATTGCTACACAGCTGGTGTCTCTCGTGCAGCCCAAAATGATGCGCATGGCTTCGTTTTGTACCTTTTCAAGTCTTCCAATCTGTGTAGGGCTGACAGTGAGGATGGCCAGGGCATTCTCGATGCGTGAAATCACAAGTCCTTGGAACAGAAGTATTAGCAGTCTTTGCTCGATATTGGCAGTCTCCATGACTCTTATTGCTGACAAACCTTTTGGAGCCTTCGTTATGACATAGTCGACATGATCTCGGAAGGACAGGCTACGATCAAGCCTCACGCCAAGATATGTCATTGACTGGGTTCTACTCAAACTGCTCCCATCCATTCTTACTGCCGGCAGGTCTGTTTTCACAATATGGTTGTTTAGTGAGAACCATGTAACCGTTGCCTTTGCAGGGTTGACAAGGGCATCGGCATCAGCACACCATGAGGAAATTCGATCTAGTTCGCCCTGCATATCATTGGCAACCGCCTGTCTATCTTGACCCTGTCGATACACGAGGATGTCGTCAACGAATGACAGAGTCCTACCCCTCCCGTCCAACTGTTGTTCAGTGATCGGCACCGTATACACGTTGAATAGTACTGGTGACAGTGGTGAACCCTGCGGCAATCCTGGACATATCGTTATCGGCTCAGAAGACCAACTCCCGCATCTTAGCACCACCTTCCTTTGGAGCAGAACTGAAGCTATCCATCGTACAAGGTGAGGGTGCACTTTCAGTCTGAGGAGGGTTTGCATCAAGTGCTCGAAAGATACTCTGCTATATGCGTCCTCTAAGTCTATGGCGGCCGCACATGTCTCTTCTCTGACCTGAAATCCTTCGTAAACATCTTGAGCAAAGCCCGCCGCATTCAGCCATGACTCTTTGTTGCGTCTGTATCCTCCAAGTGTGGGCGGGAAGCAGCCGAGCTGTTCCAAGCCACAAGCAAGTCTGTGTGCTACAATTTTCTCCAGTAGCTTGCCAACAGTATTCTGCATCGTAATGATTCTGTAGCCGCTTATCTTGGAATGGTCTTTGTTCGGTTTTGGCAGCGGCATCAAGTAGCTGTGTAGCCATTCTTCTTTGACCTGACCCCTCTGGATACTGGTGTTGAATTCTCTGGCCAGTTCTTCCATGTCATCATCTGACATCACCAGTAGGTAACCATATCGGATGCCGTCTGGGCCTGGGGCGGTGTTAGGTGATTTCTTGAGCATCGCACGCAATGTCTCAGCTGTGATTGTCCATTCTTCGTTTGTCCCGACCCCCTCGCACAACTGAGAGAGTGTCGTTGTGGTCCTCTGTCTGGCGGGCTCGTGTTTCTGGTCAGTCTGTTCTATGTAGCGTGCAAGAAGGGCCTTACCTTTATCCGCATCCGACTTTTTCCATGCCAGGTCTGTGCCTTGAAAGTCTGGAATACCCCTACGTTGTGCAGCACCGTTCATGCTCTTGTGGAGGCGCCAGAATGTCGTAAGAGATCGCTCGGAGCACACCTTCCTGCAGAACTCGTCCCATTTCTCGGCCTTGGCATGTTTGGCGCAGGATTTGAATAAAGTCGTCGTCCTATCGACCTCAGTCTTCAGGTTCGCCAACTCAACCTGTGGCATGTTAGCCTTTCTGGCCTTTTGCCAGTCTTTGACAGCCTGCCTCTTTCCCAGCCATGCCTTCTCGACCTCTCCATTCCACCATGGTGGCTGCAACCATCTTTCTTGTCTCCTGCGGGAGGAAGTTAGTTTTCTTCTTCTGATCTTGCTTATGACGTCTTGACCAGTGTTGTCGTACGGGAAGGCATTTGTTTTGTTTCTTTGACTCATGGCCCCGTCTTTCTTGATCAGGATGACACAAGGGTAGTGGTCACTATCGTGGTATCCCAGTGTGCCCCACCGGCACCTTGGTGCGATGGTGGGCGACACCAGAGCCAAGTCAATGACGCTGTCAGAGTCACCTGGTCGATTGGCTATTCTAGTGACCTTCCCATCATTCAGATTAGGGCAGCAGATGCTAGGGCGTCCTCCAGATCTTCTCCCTGTCTATTGGTGATGCAGTTCCCCCATTGACTGCCTCTGGCATTGAAGTCCCCACAGTAGATGATATGCCTTTCATCCATATCGAACAAACTCTGCCATTGTCGCACGTCGACCTTTCCATTTCGCGCATAAACGTTGACGATTACAAGCTGCACTGGTGTCATTATTCTTAATGCCTGCACTTGCAGGGCATCACTGTTCCAGGAAGACATATCGATCTCAGACACTAGTATGTTGTCGCGGACCAGAATGGCCTGTCCGAGGTGCCGACTGTTAAAGAATCCCTGACATCCCGCGACATTGGCTGTTCCGTCGCCGAGCTGTGTTTCTTGTAAGACCACAATATCGTTTCCGTACAGTAGTTTTTCAAGAATGGGTCGGCGTTGACTAAATGATGCACAGTTCCAGTTCAGTACTCGAACGTGTCCGATGCCCAATCTGTCACATTTTAACCGCCTTCTGCGTGTGCCCGCCCTCTTGCCACGCCGTGTTCTTGTCGGTCGTCTGGTCGTCATATTAGGCTTAACTATCGCCACCGGGCGCCGATGATACGCCGAAGGGAGTCCGGGGGCGCGTGCACGAACTCCGTTGCACGGTCCGAACTCCATTTCACCACGAAAAACACACTTAATCCATACACATTTCGGAAAAAACACGTTCCATTTTACGGGACGAAAAAATGTCCCGCCATCTTGCTCAAGGGAACTCACTCCATATGTTGAGTGCTATTGAGCAACATTTTCTATTTGTTGATGTGTTTTGGTTGGCTGAGTAATTGACGCGCCTACGACTGGTTCTGTTACTTCGAGACTATCTGCGTGTGCTGCCAGGTCAGTAGTGGGCGAGTGTTGTAACGTCTCAACGGTGTATTTTAGTTTAACATTTTCTTCTCTCAGGAGAGTCACCTCTGACTTGATTTTGTTATAGTCACTAATGATCGTGGCGATCTTGTTTGTGTTGTCAGAGGCGGCGTCTAGAAGTACTTTCAAATCCGACTCTAGTTTTTCAATATGCTGCTGACAGACGTACGACTGTTGGTTAGTTGCTGGGCTCTCAGATAGTACCGATGGTGCAACCTCTATTTGATTCGAATTTATTTCATTCGGTTGTATACTGTCTTCTACACATACACTCATCGGGTACTCAATGGCTAGCAACACTGGTCGGTTAGAATTTTCACTCGTGTTGTTGCTGTGCTGAGTCATGGTTTGTTGGACTATGGTGTCATTAAAAAAACCAATGACTAAGTACTACAGGAGACAAATGAACATCGTAAAATGATTAGAGAAATTAGACGTAGACAGTCAAAAAAGTTTGGACATATTATGAGAAGAAATGGACTGGAGAACTTAGTGACAGCTGGCAAGATCGAAGGGAACAGACCAAGAGGAAGACCGAGAGGAAAATACCTGGATGGCTTAGCCACATGACCTGGACGAGACAGGAACACTGAGCTGATCCACGACACTGGTGATCGAGTGAAATGGCGAGTCATGACCGCCCACGCTTTCCGGCATGGCACATGATTGATTGATTGGTGTCATTATGGCCTGATGCTGTGATGGCTACAGCTGCAGATTGTGTTGGTTCGCCACCCACTAGCATGCTGAGATCAGTAGGTGTGTTTAGTGAGTCACCTATCAGTTTTTGTGCTGTCTGTTGAATTTCGACGAATTGAGTCGGGGGCCACTCAGACATGACGTCAGCTGCTCCCTGGACAAGCAAACCGTTTTTCGAGTGGTAGAGGTACAATGTATGTAAAGAAGCTGATATTTTGATTTCGACTTTAGC
The DNA here is from genome assembly GCA_963921405.1 of Cepaea hortensis. Taxonomy (NCBI): domain Eukaryota; kingdom Metazoa; phylum Mollusca; class Gastropoda; order Stylommatophora; family Helicidae; genus Cepaea; species Cepaea hortensis. The sequence goes on from OY992876.1 coordinate 83,763,628, forward strand.
GCCGTGTCTGTCCACCCTGCACTCAACTTGGTCGCCATGATAATCTTTGATCAGACATGTTCGAAATGCCTCATAGTGTAGAGTATTATTAAATGTAATGGAAATGCATTTACCGTCGTTCATACGCTTGACGGACAGTGATGGAGATCCAAATCAATTCTTTAACTTGCTTTTCACTGCTTTCTCTTTGTTTAGTGTGTAGTTCGTAGTTCTCGTAGATCTTAATCTTAACCCACATCGCCCACGTTCTGCCGCTATCTCCAGCACAGAGCTTCCCTCCTCGTCATTCATGGCTACATAGTATTGTATTTCCGCCAGCAGGCACACATTGAAGCAGCGCCCGCAATCGGTTTAAATTTCAGTGATGTGATTGGCTAGTTCAAACTTTCACTGACGCTTCGCCGTTTTGTGAATAATTTATCCACAGTATTGAATACAACATTATTAGCATTCATATCCAACACTGCACATTTAGCAACCTTAAAACAATTTCAATAGTTAAACGGCAGTATTGTTATCACAATCATATAAACTCCATTGCGCACTAATGAAGATAAACAGGAAAAATAATCCAAAAAGTAGGAGAGCACACAAACACGTCTTTCGATTCCCGTGTTGATTCTTCAAGCGCCCTTGCTATGAAGTGATTTATAGGTAATATGATGTACATTTGCAATGTTTTTCTTTGATATTTACATCAACAGTTTACATGTTTGAATGGCAACTGACATATATTCAAATCATCATGATGTAGCGGTATTACGTTAACTCTATTTAACATATGATCATGATATACTATTATGATGGCATCACTTTGACAGTATGTCATATCACACTTTCGCTCCTCAACATCAGAGCTGAAGTTAATGTTATTATTCTGGCATTTGATGTTTCTATCACAATATGTTCATTCAACCAATACTATCATGAACTAAGCATTCATTCTGTTAAAAAAATTATATCTGCACTAAACTATCTATCCATTATATACATATCACAAGGCAAGAGTGTTTCATTTTGAAATATGTGATGTTATCTATATTTTCTATGATAGTACTTCTCGTCCGACGATGTGTCAACCAATCGTTCCCATTGATTTTAGGCATAACATGTGGGTTGACTGAGACTATCGTCTGCACATCTAGTAATCTTAATTTTAGTTTGATCATCTAAGTATGGTGTTAACAATTGTTTAATTCTTGCTGTACTTTCAGTAAATGATGGACTGTTCGATTTGTAATGTCTAATGCGAAAGGTTACCTTAGTTTTATCTTTCTCAGTTAAATTTGGTTTGAATGATAATGTAACCCATGTGATAACATCTTGAGTGGATGGTGATGTGTTCCTATTTCTAAATCTACAGTTTTTGTTTGATCTTACTGTTTTTCCTATTGTCTGCTGAGCCAAGTAAGTATCTGCTGTTACAATCGACTGTTGTGCTTTGACTGTTGGTTGTTCATGTGTCAGTGCTTTATCTGTCTCTTTATCAACAACTTGCTCTATGTGGTGAGTTTCTACTTTCCTGTCACTTTGTTGACAGTGTTCTTCACAAGTGTTTTCTACTTGTTTGTTGTATTTGCCTATATGAGTGGCTGGTATTAGTACATTTGCTAAGTCATTGTTCTGTTTGTGTGCTACCTGTCTAGTATCTGTCTGATTATTCTGCAGTATGACTACTTTATCTTCTTCTTTATGTTGCTTACTATGTTGTCTGTAGTTTGTACTATTTTGTGTCATACTATTATGCCATGTTTGGGCTTCACTTTCTGTACACTCTGTTATTCAAGGTATGGTACCTAGCACTAGTCCAGCATATGGGTTTGGTAGCATTGCTGCTTGTACTCTGCCAGTATAGTATGGGCTGTCGATTTCGATCCATGCTGTGTCATACGTTTCGAGTGTTCCCCCCGAATGTTCGACAAGTTACTGTATCACCTGTGCAGTCTTTCCTTCTAACAAACATTTGGTTCAATCCTACTAACGATGCTCCAGTGCTTCTTATGCATGTGGTTGATATGCCGTTGACAAATGCTTTTTGGACTGTCAGAGTTCTGCTGCACATGTTGTTCGTATTCGTCTGTTGTGTAGGTACTCTCTGACTATTTGCAGGATTATCGATACATCTGTTGTCTATTATGTCTGTCTTTTGCTATGGATAATTTGCTTGTGTTTTGGTCATGTTCTTCACTTTTACTAGGTTTGACATATGTTCTTTTAGCTTCTTTCATCATTTGTTTCAGTCTACAATTCTTGACTTCATGTCCAAAACTATGACAAAGATAACATTTTACCGGTTTTTTGTTGTTTGTTTGAGTTACTGGTAATGTTATTTTCTCGTTTTCGAATTTCCACTTGTCTATTTCAAACTGTAGTCTTCTTTTCTTCGAGATCTAACTTTTGTCTTTCTAGAGCTAGTTCTTTATCTTTTTGTCTTTCTTGTGATTGTCTAAGCTCTCTAGCTGATTTATCTTGTGCTTTCAATTTTTGTAGCTCAAGTTTTATAAGTTCCCTATCTGCTGCATGTTGTGCTTCTAAGTTTTGTAGTTCAAGTTCTTTAAGTTCTTTAGCTGCTGTGCGTTGCGCTTCTATGCTTTGTATTGCTGCCGCTCTGTATTCTCTTTGTTGAACATGCAATTCTAAGAGTATGTTTTCTGCCCATGTCAAAAGTTCTAGGCCTGTGAACCAGAATTTCTCACTGTCAACGTCCTAGATACCTAGGGGAATGGAACTTGGGTTCATACAGGCAACAAACGCCGTTCTGATACTATCTGACATAATTTATTTACAGTAAGCTGGCGAAGAATGGTTTTCGCAGCCAGCTACGTGGCGAACATGATCATAGGAGTTCATAACAAAGCCATCATACATAATCATTACAACAAACTCTATCATCTATCTATCTAGTGAGTAACACTCCTAAATACACTTGTGTTCAATCTATCAAGTCCCCCTTAAGTTAAGCCCTGTTGCTTGTTCGATGTCCAGTCGGCGTCTGCCCTCTAACGTGTCTCGGACACGGGCTGTAACTCTCCTCGAGCTTCTCGTGGAACAGGTCCTGGCACGCGGTCAGCGTGTCCACGGAGCTGTAGGCGAACTGACCTATGTTTCTCGAAGGCTCTAGATTGTTCTAGCATTCGAGTGTGTCTCCCTTGTATTGGGGTTATGTCCCTTCTCTGGTTCCCTTCTATCTTTATGTTCCTACCGACTCCATGTGAGACCCTGACAGGGGTCCCCCTCCCCCTCTTCTATGGGTTAGTATATGGCAATTAGTCTGCACTAATTCTGTTATAGGATCACATGAAGTTGGTGTTTGGTAGTTTCGTGGATGGGAACCTGGCCATCTATATATTTGCACTATTAACTCATGTATTTCCCCGTACAACAATCCAGGGTGATTGCTGAAGAGCCCCTATCTCTTCCATATCCTTAAACATGCTTATCCGACCGAAGTTCCCTGACGCTTCTAGTTGTATCTGCAACTGCGCCCTTCTCGAGTATCCATATGATACCAGGATATTAAACTCTGTGTTAGAGATGTTTAACAGACAAATTGTCTTGGCTTATTTAAGAATACTTGCAATTCTTGTCCTGAATGTGTATTTTGATACACTTTTACTTCCGTATGTTTTATAGTGCTTAATATATATATGCACTCTTGTTTTCTCCCAAGTAACTACTTATGTTCCTGTTTGCCTGTTATTGTTTTTACTGCTTTCTTACTTGCTCTACTAAAATGTGTGTGATTTAAATTGTTAGTGTTTAGTTTTATGAGTCTGTCCTACCCAATGTCTAAAGTGTGTGCTACCTGTGTGTTTGTGGTGTTTAGTACATCTCTAAGTGTCACGAGCTGGAATATCCCTTGTCATGAATTACGTCATCTGTGTAACGCATGTACAGGGTATTCAAACAGTGATTCTTAGAGTGAACCTATTTTATCTAACACTAAACATGTATACACAATTTTAGACAAGTGTTACATTTTACACTCAAAAACGCAGACAAATTAAAATAAATACTTTTTGCGTACAATTTGTCCGCTCAGTATATCGCTCTCTCATTTAATTCATTCACTCTCTGATTCTCACATCTTTCATTCAATATAATAATTTGTTAAAATATACAAATTAAGGTGAGGTAAATGTTGTCGCCCTTAGAAAAAGGAAACTGGCGATATGCTATATTCAACGCGTCAAGTACTATCTGTACTGGTGATAAGAAATGGTTTATAAGTTAAATTGCAACAATTGTATTGGGAGAAAATTTTAACTATGAATGAAAATGTTTGTGACATATTATGATAGAAAATGTACATTTTACATGTTCACATATTTTATGTATATAGTAAAGCACAAATGTAATACATATTTAACTAATAACATTAAATTAATTAACTCCAACGACGATCCATGTGTTGTCGTTCTTTCGTCAGTGTGCTGTTCCAATAATGTTTACAGTTCGTAGGTAACGTTTTGGTGTCACATTCCTGTGTTGTCTCCCATATGTCGTAATAGTCATAGTATATCGCTGCTTGTATGTGCGATGTTCTGTTCCGTTAGTTTGCGAAGTCAATTGAAATCACGCGTATGCACAGTTCTTAATATTCGCATGGTAACTTTCAGTTCTGTGATTGATGAAATAACTTCACAAATGTTAATATCCATAGTTCGAATTGTTTTTGATGTACTGCCAATTGCCAATGTGGCCTAATACAGTTACCGGTTTTCAAAGTTTCATGTCTGATAGCTATAAGTAGGCTATTGCATCAGTTGTCGACACTTCTAAATTAAAGTTCTACAGTAAGTGTAGAGGTACACTCTTTTATGCAACAGACTAAAATATCACAGCTTATCATATGGCCACTGATTAATGTAAATAGTGTTAATCTGCTGGTGCATTGGTTAGTCGTGATAATATGTCAGGAATTATATTATCCGTACCTTTAATGTGACGGATTTCAAAGTCGAAATCCTGAAGCAGAAGACACCATCTTGCTAATCGATGGTTCTTGGGGTTTCCTTCTTTAATCACCAGCAGTGGCGAATTATCCGTCAAGACAACGAAATGGGAACCTAAGAGGAACTTAGATAAACGACTAACACAAAAAACCCAACTTAATGCCTCCAATTCAGCTGTCGAATACTTGATTTCCGCTGTTTTCAGTTTACGGCTGACATACAGGATTGGGTGTCTTACGTCTTCGTATTCCTGCATCAAACATCCTCCGATTGCGATAGCACTTGCATCTGTAGTTAATATAAATGGTAAATCTATGTTTGGTAATCTCAATATGGGTGGATTCGAAAAAAATGGATTTCAATTTGCAAATTGCATTCTCTAAACGGATACTCTTACATAATTTATCTGGTTGACTTTTAGTCAACAAATTTGAAAAAAAAAAAAACTGATGTAATTTCTGCCCAGTTTGGTATAAATTTGGCATAATAGTTTATGAGACCTAAAAGACTTCTGACCTGTTTTTTTGTAGTTGGTACTTGCAGGTTGAGAATTTTTGATACAATTCTATCATCCGTCAGTAGTTTACTTTCCGAAATCCTATGACCTAAGAAGTCTATTTGTTTATAGCCTATTTCAACCTTGGAAGGTTTGACAGTGAGTCCAAAAAGAAGGATTTGATTAAAGACTTGTCGGAGTGTAACTAAGTGAGAAGTCATGGCTGAAGAATGGATACAAATATCATCTATATAGGATTGTACGTCCTTGATGCCGTGTAATAACAGTCTAGTTAATCTAACAAATGTGGCAGGTGCGTTTTTCAGGCCAAAAGGAAGATATCTCCATTCATATAAGCCTAGTGGTGTTGAAAATGCGGTTATATGCCTTGAAGGGGGAGATAGTGGTATCTGCCAGTAACCTTTTGTTAAGTCAAGTTTAGAAAAAATGGATGATTTAGACATATTCAAAATGAGGTCTTCACAGCTGTACATTGGCTCAGCATCTGTCGTTGTTAAAGTATTGACCCTTCTGTAATCTATGCATAAACGAATGGTTTGGTCCTTTTTCTTCACCAGAACAATTGGAGAAGAGTATTCGGACATAGACTTTTGTATTATTTTGTTTTGTTCTAAGTCTAATATTTCCTTGTCCAGATTTGCTCTATAATGTAATGGAATTGAGTATGGTCTACATTTGATAGGCGTGTTACATCTGTCAAAATGATGGAGTGCGTTATTTTGTCAGTCTGTCCAGGTCGGTTTGAGAAGATAGTTTTATAGTCGTTAAGAAGGGACAGAATTTCTTGTCGTTGAGGTTGTGTCACAGTGTCGGAGATTTTTATGTCCTGTACTGTGCCGTTGTCGTTCATGATAGGTACTGGAATTTCAGTATTGTCTATGTCACTCTGATTTATTACTGATGCTACTGTTTGTAAATTGTCTTCAATGTCATTGTCGTCATCGTCCAGAATAATCGTTGCTAATGTGTCGTTGACTTCGTCGTATTTGTCGTTAAGAAAAATTGTCGCTAATGTGAAATTGTCTTCGTCGTCTTCGTTGTGAAAAGAATGTGTCGTTAATGTCGCTTCGTCTAGATTTTCGTTTGTATTAGTGTCGTTCAGTCGTCTGGTTGTCGTTTCGTTCTGGTTATCGTTCTTGTCAGTCTGGTTATTGTCCTCTGTTTTCTCCGTCTGATTGTTTATGTCACTGTCATTCCTAGAATAGTAAGGTTTTAACATATTTACATGGAAAATTTTCAATTTGCCATTTAAAGAGATTTCGTAGTCAACTTCCGAAATTCTTCTAATAACTTTAAATGGTCCTTGCGAAGAGGTTGAAAGTAAATTTCTCTTGTCAGGTAATAATAACAACACCTCTTGATTAGGATGTAATACAATGGTTCTTGCACCCTTGTTGGCGTACTGCCTGTACATAAAACCTTTCTCCTGCAAAGATGATCTGGCTAGTATACAGGATCTAATGATTTTGTCTCTGGTGTCAGTGACTAAATCATAGGTGGAAACTGGTAATTGGGTGTTTACGTGTTGCGATATCATATCTCTGTACATAGAGAGAGGTCCTCTTGGATTTGCTCCATATATTAATTCAAAAGGAGAGAACCCAGTGCTCGACTGCGGCACTTCTCTATAAGCGAACAGCACCGTTGGGAAAAGTATATCACAATCGGCTGGATTTTCAGCTGTCACTTTGGCTAACATATGTTTTAGGTCCCCGTTCAATTTTTCGCAAATTCCGTTCGCGGACGGTCGATAGGGGCTTGTAAAACATTGTTTTATGCCGAGTAACTTAGTTACCGATTGAGTGGCATTAGATATGAACTGCGTTCCTCTATCTGATATTATCTTCTCCGGAAAGCCAAAACGGGAGAATATTTGTAAAAATACGTCCGTCACATCTTTAGAGGAGATTGATTTTAACGGAATCATTTCTGCCCACCTTGAACACAGATCCACGAGTGTAAAAATGTACCTATTTCCTTTATTTGAAATGTGGTTTAAAGGACCCACTAAATCAACCGCAACTATTTGAAATGGTCTTGAGGCCGTTGTGGTTGATTGGATTTCTGCAGTAGGGTTTTTTCCCTTCTTAATTAACTTCTGACAGATATCACAAGATTTGCAATAGTTTTTTATGTGCTGGCAAAATTTAGGCCAATAAAATTGGCTCAGGACTCTGGCCCTGGTTTTCTCATAACCCATATGACCTCCGAAAGGTGAGTCATGGGCTATATGAAGCACTTTGTCACGATGTGACTGAGGTAGAACCACTTGTTGTATCGTGGTTTGATCTCTGGTATATAATCTCGTTAGAATATTGTTATTTAGTTTGAATGTCCAAGAAGCGTTTTTCGTCAATTTTGGCTTCAACCCTACTAGTCGAAAGTATTGCTAAAGGGTTGGATCTGCTTTTTGTTCTTGTATAAACTCGGTGGTGGTAATATTGGGTGAAATGATTTGTAGCGACTCCTGAAGTTGTTCGTCATGGGTGTTGTGACTCATTTGTCTTGTCACTATATTGGCGTATTCTGTCTGTTGTTGCACATTTACAGGTTCACAATTTCGTGTTTCGGTTGCATCCTCAATTCGAGGTTTTATGCTGATGGTGTCATTGAAAGATTCAACCACCCCTGTGTTATGCACCTCTGTGAATTCGTTTCGAATTCCGTCATCGGTGGTCTCCCTTATGTTTTTGGCAGTTTGAGACATGCAAATGTGTTCTTTAGTTCTGGAATCACTGTTTGTTTTTGGGTGCAGTTTTTTTGTTCCCATTCTCTGATTTCTTCTTCAGAACAGGATCTTATATTAGGAAGATTTCCAAGAATAATATCAGCGCATGGATATTCTAATACTGCGCATAGCACTTGTCCTGACAGAAAAGGTGTCTGAATTTCGGCCAGTGCTAGGGGGGTATCTTTCGATGGTGCCTGCGAATGTGCGACATGTCACGTAGTTGTGTGTGTAGTCTTTGTCATTAATTAATGTTCTTTTAATTCCACAAAAAGTCGCTCCGCTATCACCCATTATTGTACATAGTTTGTTATTAACAAACCCTTTCACAAATTTTAACTTGCCTTTAGACGCTAAGGCTGCGTTGGCCATTTCATTGGATATGGGGATTGTATGGCCACATTCCAAGGTTGTATCCAACTGAAATTTTCTGCACGTATTACAGGTGTTATTATTGACGGTGTTAATGATTTCTACCGCATTACCTGACTCACTCGCACTTTCATTCTGGATGTCACATTCATTCAGTTCTTCAATTTCTTCATCCGTAGATGTATCTATCAATGCAGCATTGGCCTGCTTCATCATCTTACGGCCGTCGCAACGTCCTGAATAATGCCCGTAAGCTAAACAAAAGTAGCATTCGACCTACTGAGAAATACTACCAATGTAGATATTGCCAATTGCCACACAACCAAACTGATATGTGTGACAAAAACCCAGGGTACCTCACATACTTGCAAAACTATATAGATAAGCAAGATAAAGAGCTTAAGAGATATAAACGGCTAACCAAATGCTTCCTTTGCAAAGCGTATGGCCACTGGCGCCATTCTTGTAAGGGTAGACAGATGACCAGGAAGGCTAATGCAGCCTTGTTTGATAGCTCTTCCTCAGATGAGTAAAAAGTTGAAAACCACCCTGTTAACTCAGCACAGGCAATTGATGTATTTCATCTTGAAAAGTGTACCACCTGTGATCGGTTCCATGAAGATGGCCTATTAACATGCGGCCACTTCATACCTATTCCCAATGAAGAAGCTAATTTGGTGATAGACTCCAAAGGCAGGATTAACATCCACCAAGGATATGTGAATGGCAAGCCTGCTACAGTCTTACGAGATAGCGGAAGCACTCTTATAGGGTTAAAGAGAGACTTCATATTGCCTACTGATTATACAGGCAAACATGTAACATGCAGAACTTTCTCAGGTAACATCGAGAAATACCCACTTGCATGGGCATATATTGACACCCCATTCCTCACAGGAAAGTTTAAATGTGCAGCATTATCCAATCCTTGTTGCGACATAATTGTTGGTAACCTTCCTGAGGTGAATGACATGACTGTATAACAACTGCTAACAAATGTATTGATAATAATTCAACATCATCTCCAACTGAATGGATTGTTGAGAATGTGTTATCATCGAGTGAATGTATGGTTGCTAATTCAGTAATATCATCACACGAATCCATTGATTTAAATGTTTCATCACCATGTCATGTTATTGAAAATGCTAATGCAGTAACTAGATCTGCTGCAAAAATGCAAGACCAAATCAACCAAACTGAGGCACTAGAAATGCTAAGCCCAGTAATATTATCTCCCAAAACCATGAGGGAAAATTTTATAACAGCCCAAAAGGCTGATTCATCATTCCATAAATATTTCAATCTTATAGGCCACAAGCCAAGATTAACAAAGAACGCCAGATGGCATTTTGCTCTAAAAGATGGCATCCTTACAAGGTATTATACCAAAGGTAACAGCACCACAGAGCAAACGGTGTTGCCACTCGAACACCGCAAACAAACCTTACATCTGGCACACGATATACCCTTTGCAGGGCATATGGCCTATTCCAAAACTAGATCGAGATTGTTGACCCAGTTTTACTGGCCAAAATTCTGTAGTGATACTAAGCAATATTGCAGAACTTGTGACATCTGCCAAAAACTGGTCAAGATGGGTAAACACCCACAAGCTGAATTACAAGTTACAGATTTAGCTAGTAGACCCTTCGAGAAGATCTCTGTCGACATTGTAGGTCCTCTAAACCATATAACATTAAGAGGGAATAAGTTCATAATAACGATAATTGATCTCTTTAGCCACTGGCCTGAAGCTATTCCACTTGAACATAACTGCCAAAGATGTAATGGAAGTTTTCTTCTACTCTAGAAAATATACATCTTTTCCAGAGTAGGGTTTCCTGATACCATCCTCTCAGATTGAGGAAGTCAGTTTATAGCTGCAGCCACTCAGGCTTTTACCAGAATGTTAGGGGTAAAGCAGTGTTTCAACAGCCTGTACCACCCACACTCCACGGGAATTATTGAAAAAATAAATGGGGATCTCAAGCATATGTTATCTAAGGTTACCCAGGAACATCCTGAAGACTGGGATACTTATCTGCCTGCCATATTATTTGCATATCGCGAAGTACCTCATTCCAGCACAGGTTTCTCACCATCTGAACTTGTATATGGCGCCAAACCACGAGGCCCATTGTATATGTACCATTCCATGTTAACTGAAACTGTAACTATACATAAACCCATATCATCATATGAACATGTAACATCATTGCGTGAAAGGATAATGAGATCTTGTATAATAGCTAAAGAAGCACTTAAACAATCTGTTCTATTTACAGACAGTACGCAAACAGAGGAAATAAGACAATAATACTGACACCTGGACAAGGCGTGTTACTTCTTCTACCTAGCGACCGACATCTACTGACAGATTCATGGCAAGGACCCTTCAAAGTTCTAAGACAGATCTCGACGGTTGACTATGAGATTGCAGTCAAAGACAAACATAAAATATTCCACATCAACACGTTAAAACCATACTACAACAGAGACGAAGACCAAGACGGGACAGCAGCCAGCACGACGATATTTGACCATGAAGGCGACGATGAGACCGACGAAATATTGACCCCATCACTTGAGACGACAAACAATTTGCAGGACATTAAAATAAATCCTCATCTGACGCAAACAGAGACTGACAGTTGCAGACAACTGTTACAAGACATTTATACACATGACAAGATAAGAAAATTGCAGACAACTGGTACAAGACAGTTGAACAGATGACAAGACTTCTTTTGACAGACATCCATAATATAAGTGCCTACAGTGGCTCGCCATAGGGGATGGACTCCCTGTGGTCAGATTAGTGTCCTAAACCTGCGACTGGCCTAGCAAGCCGGCAGGGGATCTTCATACTGCTCGTAGGAAAACTAAGAAGTACTCTGGAGTAGAACAGCAAGAAAGGGCAAGACACGGTGTGGGAATAGTCATCGAACCACAGCTAGCAAGAGCAATACTAGAAATAAAATATATATCAGAAAGAATCATAACAGTGAGAATAAAAGAACAAACAATCACAACATATGTACAGATATACGCACCATGTAATGCAAACAATAATGAGCAAGAATGTGAGGACTTCTACGAAGACATACATGATGTGCTAAATAAAATAGATAAGCAGGACAACATCATAGTTATGGGAGACTTCAATGCAAGACTAGGACATAACAGAGGGGGCATAGAAAAACACCTGGGAGCATTTGGAGATCAGCAAAATGAAAGGAATGATAACGGAAGTAGACTGATAGAGCTTTGCAGCCAACACGATCTCTATATAACAAACACATTCTATAAACATAAAGATTCGCAAGTATACACCTGGTATAAATGGAACAATCTAGATACTAAAAGCCAAATTGATTTTATATTAACAAGAAATAACAGAAAGAGAAATATATTAGATGCAAGAGCAGTGCCCAATTTCAGTATAAACACAGATCATAAAGCAGTCGTTGCCACAATAAGAACCATTAGAAGAAGAAAACAAAAAACAGGAAAATACATGCCATGCGAATCAGTAAACTTAAAAAACCTTAAAGACGAGGCAGTAAGGGAAAATTATGAGAAAGAACTAACTGAACTCTTTGTAAAATTACCTACGGAAAGAAAAACAGTGGAAGAAGAATGGGAGACGTTCAAATCAAGCGTTTTAAATACTGCAAAAATAACATGCGGAACCACGAAAAAATGCAAAACACGGATAAAGAAAATAACAAGTTGGTGGAACGCAGAAGTAAAGAAAGCGGTAAAAGAAAAAAAGGAAAAATATAAAAAGTGGTTGAAGAGCAAACAGGAATGTGATCTCATAGAATACAGAATATCGAGAAGACATGTGAGTAGAATAGTAAAGAGGGAAAAACAGAAAGACTGGGAAGAGTATGGAGAAACCCTAAATAAAAACTACAAGGAGGCAACCAGAAACTTCTACAAAAATATAAGTGCAATGCGAACCAGAGGAGTACCCTTTGACCCAACTGAAATAATTAACAGCGAAAATGGAGAACCAATAAGTGAACAAAAACACATCCTAATAAGATGGAAGCAGTATTTCGAACAACTTCTCAACATCCCATCAGATGTCACAGGAATTCAAGAGACCTACACAGATGTCACCGAGGAACTAGAACCAGACATACTAAAAGAAGAAATTATAGAAGCCATCAGATTAGCCCCATTGAACAAATCACCAGGACAGGATGAAATACCAAATGAACTAATTAAAGCAGCAAGGGAAGTAGGAACAGCTTGGCTACATAGACTATTCAACCATGTTTGGGTAGAACAACAGACACCACGAGACTGGGGAAACGCCATAATTATCCCAATTTGGAAAAACAAAGGCAGCAAAAGAGATTGCACACAATACAGAGGCATTTCACTGTTGAGTCATACTGGGAAAATATTTTGCAAAATTCTTGAAAAAAGATTACGAACTACTTTAGAACCCCAGCTAAGCGAAACGCAGCTTGGATTTAGGAAAAACAAAGGATGCACAGACGCCATTTTTGCTCTTAGACAACTTATAGAAAAATCAATTGAATTCAATGAAACACTCTACTTAGCCTTTGTTGACCAAGAAAAGGCATTTGATAGGGTAGATAGAAACAAGCTGTGGGAAATCCTTAAACAATATGGAGTGAGTACACATCTAACAAACCTATGTAGAAGTTTATACGACAACAGTGAATGCATAGTGAGAGCAACTGGAGGACACTCAGAACCCTTCACCATAAGATCTGGAGTACGACAAGGTTGTGTCCTGTCCCCTCTCTTGTTCATAACATATATAGACAACATATGTAAAGAAACCAGCCAAGCAGAGACAGCAAGAATACCGCATGACGAGAACACAGAAGAAGAACCATCTGCAAATCTAACCATTAGAGAACTCCTGTTTGCGGACGACCAAGCACTAATAGCAAAATCAGAAGCTGAATTACAAGACCACATGAATAGTCTAAACGAAATGTGTAGGGAACATAACATGAAAATTAGCACAAGCAAAACAGAGGTAATGACTATAACTAAAGAAGAACAAACAGCAACAATTCACCTAAACGAACATCCCTTGAAACAAGTAAAGAGCTTCAAGTACCTAGGAAGTATAATATCATCAAATGGCAGATCAGAAGACGAGATCGAAAATAGGTGCAATAAGGCAAATCAACTCATTGGACAAATGGCACCAATACTAAAGAACAAACATGTATCAATAACTACTAAGAAAGCACTTTACAACACAATCTTCCTACCAACTCTGTGCTACCAATGCCAAACCTGGACAATGACAGAAAAAGAGAAAAGAAAAATCACAACAACAGAAATGAGGTTCCTGAGAAGAATACTCAACGTATCAAGAAGAGATAAGATCAGAAATGAAGAAATCAGGACTAAAGTGGGGGTTAAAGCTGCTCTAGATTTTATTAGAAAGCAGCAAGTCAAATGGTTTGGCCATGCAAGTAGGCTACCAGTCAACAGCATGCCACAACAGGCAATGACGTACAGACCAGATGGAAACAGAGGAAGAGGCCGACCACGTAAACGCTGGACGGAGGGAATAACAGAATCCATGGGAATGTCGATATACGAAGCCCATAACCGGGCACTCTCACGAAGTTTATACTTCACCTCGACACCGCAAGGTACAAGAGGAACATGATGAGATGAGACAGTGACAACATTTGTGTACATACAGACAATGACAGACCATATAACGACATTACAGCAGACATTTGACAGTATCAGACAGCACGGACTGACAGTTAAACCATCTAAAGTTGTCAAAGCCTACCAAAAAATCTCTTTTTTCGGCTATAAAATCTCTAAAGGCTGTGTCACGACTGACAACAACACCGTGCGAAGAAAGAAAGAAGTACAAACTGTTCTATGTCTGCCAAAATTAGCACAGACAGTATACCAAATTGTGCCACAATGACCAATTATTTTACTAACATACTAACTAAAAACAAAGTGTGCACAGCGAATGCCTAAAACCTTCATTTTCAAAAGTATTGCCTTATTTCTCTAATAAACCCATTCTTAAGTTGCCAAATTTGGATATTATTTTCAGAGTAAAGAACAGACGCGAACTCCGTGGCGATTGGCGCAGTATTACTACAGGAATATGACCATATTCTCCATCCTGTATATTACCTGAGCCGCAAACTAAAACAGAGGGAACGAAATTGGTCCACCCCTCAAATTGAGGCCCTTGCCCTTGTGTATGCAGTTACGAAATTATCCAGATTTCTCCTTGGGAGGCACTTTATAGTTGAAACCGACAATAGTCCGTTAACAATCATCACATTGGGAGCTCCTACCAACCACATGATTGCACGTTGGTCACTACTGCTCCAAGATTACAGTTTTGAGGTTAAACATATTCTAGGCACACAGAATACGATCGCGGATCTTCTATCCCGGTGTCCTGACGACACCCAGTAGCCTAACTACATCTGAGTGCAATGTGTTAAAGCACTAAAACCACACAGCCAAAAATGAAAGTGTTTCAGATAAGCTGTGGGCAATGTGATAGGGACCAGGTCCCAGTGTAAATATAGGTAATATTTTATAATTAGTGTCATTGTGATAGCACGAAGATGAGAGATG
Organism: Cepaea hortensis; assembly: GCA_963921405.1. Taxonomy (NCBI): domain Eukaryota; kingdom Metazoa; phylum Mollusca; class Gastropoda; order Stylommatophora; family Helicidae; genus Cepaea; species Cepaea hortensis. The sequence goes on from OY992876.1 coordinate 83,778,827, forward strand.
AGAGAGAGAAGGAGGAGAGATGAAGGAGAGAGAGAGAGAGAGAGAGAGAGAGAGAGAGAGAGAGAAAGAAAAGGATAAAGAATAAAGAATTGAAAGATAAAGATTGTCCGTCTTCCGGTCGTAGAGATAACCACTGATGTGTGATTACCCTTGGTTTTATCTACCAACATCACAAGTATACACTTATGCAGGTCACGAATACAACACTACCATAACCGACAATAGTACAGGCACTCAAAAGAATAAGCTAACACTGAATCAAGTTTATTTGCTTCTCAAAAGAAATTACAAAGTATCGTGCTTCGCAAAAGAAATTACAAGATATCGTGCGAAAACAATTCTAATTATTAAAACTAAGGAATTGCAATTAAACCAATAACTAGTCACATATCAATCAGGGGAATATAATAAGAGAGTACGCAAATCTGACAAGAAAGTATATAAATCTAATGAGAATGCACACCCAAACTACCACCGTGAAATACCGCCCACTAGTTTACCCAGGTATTCAGATGATGACCTGAAAATTAAACAAGAAGAAACTCTTGACTACGTGAACATCATCATCGGGTATTATCGACCCCACCTTCGTCCTCGTCGTCTTCAGCTACGTGTATTGACATCGGGTCAGTGATATTCCATCACGGCCTGGGCGGTCGTACCCCATCACCCAGTGTTGCCCGATGCCAACATCAACCCATAAACCCCCAAACACTTCACCATGTGTAATAATCATGTGACATTAATACAATGCCCACGCCGACACTGAAAGTCCTCCCACAGCGGACAAAAACACAAATCGGCAGTGGGGCAACCCTAAGTCGTCCCCAATAGCATGCATATAAGTATATATATATATATATATATATATATATATATATATATATATATATATATATATATATATATATATATATATATATATATATATTCATTCTCAACAACATAAATTCCCATTGTCATCAATCACAAAACAATCAACACATCACAAACATAGCAATTGATCAATAACCTGTATCCCCTAGTGACTCCCCTAATGCGTCGTCTATATGTAACCTAAGCCATGAACCCCTACGCCTCATTATCACCGTATATACCATAGCCATCATCAATAACAACATAACTCTACATAATTAACAATGGCCTTGCAGCTTGATACCCCAACAGTAATTATAAGACGACAAGATGGGACACAGCTACTGCCCACAAATCACATATATGAAATGCCCCTTTACACTACAATCTCTACAATCATTGCAATCTCCTGCAGTACATAAGTTCACTCATGATTAACCATCATTATGGACCGTCCACATTGGCCACATAAACCCACACAATTATTAACACAAACCCATGTTGACAACATAGATTAATATCACACCTAACAACACCCTAGTCATGATAATTGATAAACGTGCATCTTCATCCATCCCCGCAGTATAGTTTGTCGTCTTTATAAGCCAATCTTCTTCAATATTCAGCTCTTGAAGTATGGACGAACGTTTCCTTTTCTCTACCCAAGATATTTCCACAATCCGTCTGTAACGTTTATCCAAAGGCATTCCTGTCCCCTTCAGCTCACTTAGTGCTCGTCCAGTTGTATCTATTCACCGCTGTCTATTCTCCTATCTCGCCTTATAGTATTAAAGCCATTTAAGCCTTTTACCCCCGATCCTCCATGAAGGTCCGAACCCGCGATTTTTAGGTTGTACTGCTAACCGGTTGTATGCTCTATTTTCTCCGCCGCAGTCTGACCCCGATTCAACTCTATCTGGCCAACAACAATACAAGCACATTCCTTAATCTGCAGGCTTGCTCCAAGCGCTGTCCATTCATCCGCTGTAGTCACTTGGCCTCATTGTTTGGTTTGACCTAGTGGTCGCGACTCGTACCCACACTACACCTGCCCTGTCGTGTTTACATTTCTATAAGAAATAAATCGGGAACTTTTGAGGCTACCAATACCGTTCGCAACTAATCACTCTTAGTATGGTTTCGGCGCTCATCTTTCTACTTCGTAATTAGCCACTGTGAGTTTTGGTTGATTAGTTACGTATTCTTTACCTCCTCATAGAACGTCGTAGTCAACTCCGCTATCGGTTAATTGTAGCTTGCCAATGCTTCCTGGTTTAGACTGCTATTATAGTTAGCTAGCTAGTCACGGGTCCGTTACAGGACGTCGCAGTCAAACCTAGCTTTTACTGACTGCTCATGGTTCTTCGGTAAATTTATCCACGGTAGTTTGCCATTGCCTTCTACACCTAAGTACCATTACCCGCGCCCGACTACAGACTAACAGGTTTCTAATTAAACTTAACCAACTTACGTAAAAGTCCTGTCCAGTGGGTTTCATTTGTCTCTGTCCAATCAATCGCTTGCCGTGGATTCCACTTTCCAATAAGGTCAGGCTCCTTCCAATGTTGTCTGACGCAGTTCTCTGGATGATCCCATCAAACGTGTGTCCTCTTAGCCCACCTTAGTCTTGTATGACTTTCGCTAATGATTGTAATTGACAGTGGATCCCTCGTCGCAATCAATAGTTTCTTTTGGGCGGCTCTTTCTTCCAACACTTAAGTCCGTGTTTCCCTCTGGTCCTTAGGTATATCTGCCCGATCAGAGTTCTCACAGCCTTCTTGGTCTCAACAGCCCTTGAGTATCTGCACTCGGCCGTCTAAAACCTGCTTATCTTTCAACTGCTCCCTGTACTGCGTATATATATGCCGCTTAATTTGGCGGTTCTTTCTGGCATCACGTGACGTCGCTCCCATTTGTCGTGAAGGGCTACCCAATGCGATTTTAGCTATACCGCATAATTAATTCTCCATAATCCGCTTTATTCTAGATCCCTTGACACCACTAGGTTGCAGCCTGAGGTTGAAGACCTTATCTTCCCGCCGTTTGGGTCATGGGGCGTGTCCGTCCCCATATATCCGCCGCATCCTTTGTATTTCTTGCCCATCCGACAGTTCCCGACAAAGTCTATGCTAAGTTTGGCTTCATGTTACTTGAATTTCTCATTTCACTAACAACGAAAGGTAAACTGACGGTTAGCGGGCCGTGTCCCACTCAGCGCCCGGCCACTGACTATTTTTGAACTTATACTGGTCGGTGAACTTTCTGTTTCAAAATTATTTCAGTCAATGTCCTCCGGTAAACTTAGGTGGTTTGTGAAGGCCATTTCCCAAACCGTCTCACACCCACCTACCAAAAGTTGATGGGTCCCACTATCAATAAGGCGTCATTCCTCCCCTGAGAACGAAGCCCTGCCTCCACATCTGGCATCCCTCACGAAAAATATTGGATGCCTAAGGGAAACAATTCTTTTCGGAATTTACACCAAAAACCAATATTGGTTGCATCCCCTGCTCTTCTATTGTACAGAAATATTCTAAGGCAGTTAAAGCCTGTTAACACCAAGTAATATTATCAATAAAACAGTCCAACCCCTTGCATGCAGGGGATTCCTCCAGACAAAAAAATCATTAATCAATGGGTGCACATTAAAATGAAAACAATATCAACAATATCAACTCCTTACAGCGCTACTTCCCACTGTAGCAAAAAAAAAAAAAAAAAAAAAAAAAAATATCACGGTGCACAACCATGCTTGCGCCTGCCTATTCACGAGGAACACTTCGTTTTTTTTTTTAGACAGCCACAGAGACAATTCGAACTCCACTCCACATGAAACAACCACGTCATAGTTGCTAACTATTAAAATATCTCATACCCTTACGTCGAAGTTCTATCACTCCCTTTCACGACGTCTGATCCTCTCATACCTCCGTCTACTTAGGTCCTCAGGCTCGAACGCGTACCATTCTGTTTTGCCTGGAATGTCTTGGTCAACTTCGACAGCCGCTGGGACATCCGGTTGTGCTGGTAGTCCCAACGTAGTCCCTATTTCCTTCTCTTCTGCCCCGTCCTCGCAACGTCGCATTTCGTGGCTGGCTACCCTAATTAGCGATCCATCTCCCCCAACCTTTTTGATCACATAGGTCCTCCAGACATAGTGGGTGCCCTAACAATTATGTACATGTTTTCTGACCACATGTCTTGTATTTTCGCCCTCTCCTTATAGTGGATTCTTTTTCTGACAAGTTCGCCAACTTGCAATGGAATAGAGTTTGCCATTTTGTCACTCCTATCTTTCCTAATGGCGGCATGCTTCTTTAGCTGTTCACTAGCTCGGACGTGCGCGTCACGCAAACGTGAAAGATGCCCTTCCAAATACTCACTTGCATTGGTGTCTCTGCCTTTGGTGCCTGTATTTAAAATGAAGTCCACTGGCAGCCGAGGCTCTTGTCCGAAAATTAGGTAGTGAGGTGAAAATCCTGTTGAGGCGTGAGGTGTTGAGTTATACACCTGCACCACTTCGGCTAAGTGATCAGACCATCTCCTCTTCTCCTTGGCCTCGAGGGGTCTGAGTAAATCGTGCATAGTTTTATTAAATCGCTCCGTTTGGCCACTCCCCTTGGCTTTGTAGGCCGTTGTGAGACTCTTTTCTATGCCATATGTCTTGCATAACTCAGCAATCACCGAAGATTCAAAGTTCCTACCTTGGTCAGAGTGCAGTCTCCTCGGCACAACCATATACAAAAACCACTTCTCTTCTAAAACCTTCGCCACCGTGGCTGCTTTTTGGTCTCTGGTCGGGACAGCAATAGTAAATTTAGAGAAGACATCTGTGATGACCAACACATTCTCGAATCCCCTCGAGTCCCTCTCCAGTAGCGTGAAATCCATCGCTACAACTTCAAACGGTTTCGAAGCTAAGAAACTACCTGCCGGTCCCTTGATCTTGACGTGCGGTGGCTTCGCTACATTGCACCTGTGGCAACTTCTACAGAATTTATCTACATCTGCAGTAATCTCTACCCAGAAACATCTGCTCTTCAAAATATTTATCATCCTATTTCTCCCCTGATGCCCTACGCTATGAACTGACTCCAGTATCCTTAGCCACAGTATCTCCGGCATCACTAATTGCAGCAACTCTGTCCTACCTGTCCCGTTGATTTTCCTATACAGCAACCCATCTAATACACATAACTTCTTGCGCTGCCTCATCCACTTCTTCGTCTGATGGGGCAACCTTTTCATAGATTCATTTGACAACACAAGTTTACGCGATACAACATCAAATACCGCATTAATATTTACATCATCTTGTTGCAATCTTACCATATCTTCCGTTGAGTAAGACGGCAAGGTGTGTGTGGGAAGGACATTAAAAACTTCCGCTGTCCTAGCAGCAGCTTCCACCACGCCAACCCTACCAATCATATTTACATCAAGGCATAATTTTGAACATTCATCAACATTATTTACATCAAGGCATTCTAAAAACACATCAGCATTTTCTACCTTAAAATCTGCCGTCGGAACGCTACCAACAATACCAACTATCCCTAGGGCTGGCGGAATGCATGTCGCTGCAACACTGCAAATGGCGATTTCGCCTTCTTCTTCGTCGTCTCCCTCCGGTTCTTCCAGCGGGAATAGAGACAAGTAATCGGCGTTACCGTTAGTCCGCCCAGGCCTGTGTTTTATTACATAATCAAACATTGACATTTGGGCGATCCACCTGTGCTCAATGGCACCCATTTTCGCTTTATGCCACATTGTTAAATTCATGTTGTCCGTATAAATTTCAACCTTCCCACCTAATAGAAGACCACGGAACTTTTCCGTTAATGCCCATTTTAAACATAACTACGCTACTCAAAACTTACTTCATGTGAACGATCTGATTTATCCGTGGTACCTGCCAACCGGAGATGTTCCGACGTATTTTAATCCGTGTGAAAGAAACTGTGACATTTAAATTTCCACAGAACACTTTAATCCATATTTTCCAAAGAAATACTGAATTCACCAGCTGTTTCTAAGAACTGAGTATTCCGATCATTGTTACAACATCCATGCGGAACAACACTGTGTTAATAACATCCGAACACTTCAGCTGTGTGTGTACTTCCGGTATTTAGAAATTTAATCAAAAAGTTAGCAGACGACAAACTAATGTTCACAAAGAAGGGATGAATGCAATACACTTTGTGAACGCAAATTTACCATGTTCGAATTGTATGTGAGGATTTTTCAGTATTGTGATCTGAGAATCATAACTTGATTAACTTGTTCACAATAGCGACATCTAGTTCACTATTGTAAAGAAGCATCAATTTACGACGCTTAGAGACGAATTAACAAATGGAATTTATTGTTTTGAAAGTATGTTAAATTATCTCCCATGAATTTTGAATTGTTTCACAGATTACACCAAAGGGAGACAATTGTAATAGGTAGTAATGTGTAAGAGATAAAAACCACCTTCATGTTGCCAGATTGTCAACACTCCAAGATGACGTCAGCTAGGTATGGAAGAAATTGTCGAAGTTGTAGACCAACACGAGATGTTCCTACCAAGTCTGGGTGGGACTCAAATGTAGGAGTCGCCTCAGATCGAGACAGCTCACAGTCTAACCTGACGTTTTTTGAAATTTTTGTTTATTGGTTGAGAGGTAGTTGCGTGTGTCGCTGATAGCTACCGGACTGACCGTGTCATATAACAACTGAGGTGATAATCCATCGAGAGGATTGTACTTGGGAGGTTTTACTTCTTGACATCATGTGAGAGTGTGTGAATATAACTTGCAATGCCTACATATTTCTATGAAACCTAAGTCAAGTCAGATGACAACTAATGGGTAGATTCTGACAGGGTTTATATATATATATATTAACCCAAATTTACAGGAAGCTCACATGAAAGGTTTCACCTTTCATGGAATGGATGGCGGGGAGAGTGTCATAATCTCCCCTGTAGTTGTGCCGCGGCGTCGTCAACGGCGCCAGGCGAATACAATTTACCTGTCCACAGGTACGCCTGTGAGCGGGACTAACCGGACAGCGGTCAAGCCAGTACACGCGTGATGCAGGACGATCACGCAGGGACACAATTCCGCCTGGCAAGAACTCACAGCGAGAAACGCCAGACGGCTTGGGATTGTCGGACAGTACGGACGGGTCTGAGAGAAGCACGTATGACTGCTGCGTCTGAATGCGATTTGATCGTAAACCTTGTGTGAGACTAGGAGACTGTGCGGCTGTGGTATAGGTTTGTGAGTGTATCCATTGTATTGATTTATTGAGTAATTGTGTTGCGGCATCGACATTGTAATGGCGAGATGCCTGATCTGATTGTGTTGCGCGATAAGTGTAAATAAAGTGTTTGAATTAGTGTTGCAGTGTGTTCCGTCAAGTCATTCTGTGACGGTGTTTGTCTCACATGTGTTAGGAAACACGAGCCTTAGTTATTGTTAAATGTAAGAACCTGACAGTTGCCATCATACACCGCCGGCTTCCTGTCTTTCAGCGTTCTGTGTATGACCAACACACCTACTGTCTATCAATAGAGAATACATGGTACAACTAATCGTCATTTGGACCTTGCTGTTGCTGCACAATATAGATCTCACAATTCACTGGTAAATGTTAATAACAGTTCTATTTACTCACGCACGTTACACTCATGACCAACCAGTCGTTGTCACGGCGTGTCTCTCTCTCCGCCATTATTGTCAACGTGTTCACAAACACGGGGTCATCTCTCTCATCACAGCTGGTCGGCATTTACTGGCCCATCGTCAGTCGTTAGCTTCAGTGTTCTGCTTCTGCAATCACAGCCTTCTTTAACAGGAACACTCTTTACTGTCGACTGCATCTTGAATAACTGCAACCATCGCAAACCGCTTTCAACTTTCTCACAATCTCTCCGAACAAAACTTGTCCTTTCACGTCTCAGCTCGCTCTGCCTGAGCACACCCTTTACCGGCTTCTGACCTGGCGCAGTCATGTGACCACATAACTCCGCCCCTTCGTGTCCCGGTGTCGGGTTGGCTTCTCAACTCGTGTCTTAGTGACATAAGTTTACACACTTGCTCTGTTTCTCGTATCCATCTCATGGCAACAGTCAACGTGACACACGTGGGCGACTGGCGGATGATGTAGTCAACGTGACACCGGTGGGTGACTGTAGGGTGATGTAGCCGGTGGGCGACTGGCGGGTGATGTAGAAAGTGACACCGGTGGGCGACTGGCGGGTGATGTAGTCAACGTGACACCAGTGGGCGACTGGCGGGTGATGTAGTCAACGTGACACCATCAGATGTTATGACTGTTCCGAGATAATTGTACCGATTCACTTGTTGAAGAGTATTCTCATTTACTTGTATATTTTGTTGTTGTTGCGTATCCCTTACTGGACGTTGCAGTCAACACCAGCAATTTTCAGCTGCTGTTGATGTACTAGGCAAGTGATACGCTCAGTAGTTTGCAATTGCTTTCTGAAAGGCCGGCTCCCATACCAGCACGTTATAACACAGCGCGACACGGTCTGCTGCACAAATCGGTCGCAGCTGAGCTTCAAACACCTGGTACCCGGCTCACGGAGCCGGTTTACTTGTATATTACGGAGCCGATTTACTTGTATATTATATTGTGGTATTTCGTTCTTCCTAGTGACGACCATAACCTGTGTCTTTTTTACAATTTAATTCTAACCCCAGTTGTTCACTGTGTGCAACAACCGCTTCTACTAATTGTTGCAGATCCTGCTCATTGTCTGCAATCAAAAATGTATCATCTGCTTATCTAATGTTATTGATGTTTCGTCCTCCATTGCTGATTCCATTTATATCTTCTACATTTCTGAAAATATTTTCACTGTACAGGGAAACAAAAATATGGAGACATTACACATCCCTGTCTAACACCTCTCTTAATAGGCTGATATTGTCCCACTTCATTATCAATCCTTATGGCAGCTTGTTGTTTCCAATATATGTTTAAAAAAAAAAAAGTCTAATGTCTTTTCCATCAATCTGTAGATCTGCAAGCATATATACCATGCTGACATGTCTTACTCTATCGAAAGCCTTTGTGTAGTCAATAAAGCAAAGATATACATCTTTGTTTACTTCAATAGAACATCCAATAACTGATCGCAGCATATACACAGGATCGCCATCGCATACTCAAAAACAGACATGACCAGCCTCTCGTATAGAAGACATAGATGGCGTTGCTCACAGTTTGCTGCCGCCATCACCCGCATCGCAGCCAAACCCCGCTTGGCCTTTGTTATCACCTGGTCTATATTCTCATTATAAGCAGGGCTTTGATCAAAACGTATCCCCGGCTAAATCATTGCTTGCGTTCTTTTCACAGTCTCTGAATACAGATTTACAGTTGGTGTAGGAGTGTTGGCAATATGATTAATCAAAGAGAACCATGTGACTGTTGCCTTTGTTGGGTTGACCATTGCCCCAACTTCAACACACCAAGTACTTATGCGATGGAGTTCGGTTTGTAGTTCCACAGTAACCTGATCTCTATCTTTACCCTGACGATACACTAACACATCGTCGGCATACGGCAATGTCCTCCCCGGTCCAGTGATCTGCTCGCTGGTGATTCTAACAGTGTAGGCGTTGAACAGCACCGGAGATAATGGTGATCACTGTGGTAGGCAATGATATATTGTTGTTGGTTCCGAAGTCCAACTGCCACATCTAAAAACTACTTTCCGTTGGAAGAGGGCAGCAGCGATCCAACTAAGGAGGAAAGGACTTATCTTGAGTTCAAGAAGCTGAAGCATTAAAAAATCCAATGGTAATCACTTGCTGTCTTAGTGACACAGTCACTGTTGATACAAACGAGGTCAATGGTTTCAAGTTCAGTCTCGAGCGCCCCCCCCCCCCCCCTGTGTGTTGGAGGAAATGTTTCCCCACGGTCTGCCTTTAGCGTTGAAATCCCAACAGAAAATACAATTTCTCTCGTGACCTACTATGTTACTTAAGCACTGCCACTTCTGGGAATTCAAACTCGCGTTACATTCCCGTTACGACCCTTTCAATATGATACGTTTACAACTATTTCTACATTCTCTGGGGATCACTGGTTCAGTTCTTCTTCTTCTTTTCGTTCATCCGGAGTGTTTTTTCAGATGTCATTGCGGTGTGTCTGTTATGCGCCCTTGGGCCGAGACCCGTAGGCCAACACATCGACTTTAGCGTGCTTTTTTGACCAGGTAGCATACCTGGGAGACTCTCACTTTTGTGGTGCCATCTACAACCATGCTGGCCAAGGTTGAACGGTCGAAGACAACGGTCATCCCTCAAAGGAAGGCAGGGACAGTCCATAGCATTTTCCGCCATCCAAGGTTGCTTCCATAGTTGCAGGGCCGACACATAACGCCCTGGATCTGGGCTCACCGAGGGAAATCGTCACGTCCTGCTCATGGCTGCTTTGAATCCTCACTTCTATATATTGGTCATTTCGTTTTCCCCGGGCCATTCCCGCACAAACCAGACATGTTCGCAGACGGCATCCACTCAGCGAGTTTTCGGACATGTGCTTGTCGTTGCGCCCATCAGAGCTGTTCCAGACACGACAGACATTCGGAAACTACCTAGTCAGAGCTGTTCCGAACAAGAGCGGCATTCGGAAACTAGGTAGTCAGAGCTGTTCCTAGCACGAGAGACATTCGGGCGAGACATTTCACTCGGACGTAATTGCGTAGTGTCAATTTTTAGTTTGCCACCCGTAGGCCGACACTTCCGACTTCTGGCGGGCATTTTTTAGTGAGGTTAGCCTTCCTCCGGTTTCGAGACACGTTAGACTGTTGTAATGTCACCCACATCTCAGCTGGTCAAGATAGAACGATCAACGATATCGCGGACGGCCCTCAAGGGAAGGCAGGGGCAGACCATGGGCATCATCTCACTATCCGAGGAGGCTTCCATAATTACAGAGCCGGCACATATTGCTCTGAGACTGGGCTCACCCAAGGAGTTTCCACGTCCTGCTCATGGCTGCTTTTGTTCCTCACTTCCATGTGTTGAGCATCCCGCTTGCCACTGATCGCTCGAGCACACACCAGGAGCGGTCAGATTGCGGGCGACATCCACTCGGTAAGCTTTCGCTTGTGACTTCAACCCACGCAATAGGTTCGCTCGCCGTGCGTTCCATTTTGCGTTGAGACGTTCTTCCACTTATATCTACACTCTCTATGAGTTAGATACAGAGTTTCCGTAACCATGCCCTTCGACTGGGGCACTTTTCTGTCTTTTTTGTACTCGCTCACGAGGTAGGCTACATGTGCTGCCGGCTCAGCACCTTACCTTCGTGGAGCAGCGAACGGGAAACGGTCAGGCCCTCTCATCCGGGAATCCCTCATATCCCCCAGCTGAGAGCCTTCGAACATGTATTAGACCTGAGCATGTAGCTTGCTCAGTATCACGTTTCTATTTTCCGGTAGACGGGTATCGGCCTGGCTCTCAGATCCGAGGGTTTGTGGCTTAGAGGCATTCAGCCACAGCCCTCGACAGGGAGCCCTATGAGTTTTGTCCGAACCAAGAAATTCTGCCTTCGTGCACCTGATTTAAATTTTGACTGCTATCCTCAGTCTATACCTGCAGAGCAGCAGGTTGTGTCTCTCTTAGTCTGGTCCCTATCCCATAAGCTGTCCGATATGTAATTTTTCACCCATCGGCAAGCAAATGGGGTCGATGGGACACACAAGCTCCCCCACCACGTCAAGGTGGAGACACATCGGGGGAGACTGGTTCAGTTCAATAACATATGTTTACATCTATTTCTACAGTCTCTGGGTATCACTGGCTCAGTTCAATAACATATGTTTACAAATATTTCAACATCATCTTGGTATCTACCCGTTCAATAACATACGTTTACAACTATTTATACATCCTCAGGGCATCGACCCGTTCAAAAACACATTGACAACTATTGCCACATCCTCTGGGCATCGACCCGTTCGATATCATACGTTTATAACTATCTCTACATCCTCTGGGTAGCGACACGTTCAATAACATATGTTTAAAACTACTTCTACATCCTCAGGGTATTACTGGCTTAGTTCACTAACATATGTTTACAACTATTTCTACATCCTCAGAATATCACTGGCTCAGTTCAATAACATACGTTTACAAGTATTTATACATCCTCAGAGTATCGGCCCGTTCAATAACATATAATTGCATCTAAAATATATGATTACATCTATTTCTACTTGAGTCTAGCGCTCGCACATCAATGAGACCAGTCTGCAATTTCTTCAGTTCTTACACAAGTGGACAATGGGCACGACGTAGTCCGTTAACCAAACAATCAATAACCAAGCTTTGCCAGCCAGCCAGCCAACCGACCAGCCTACCACTTTATCAACCAACCACTCAAGTATATAACAAACCGACCAAACAACCAGTCAACCAACCGACCAGTCTACCACCTTATCAACCAACCACTCAAGTATCCAACAAACCGACCAAACAACTAGCTAGTCAATCGACCTGCCTACACCTTATCAACCAACCACTCACGTACTCAACAAACCGACCAAACAACCAGCCAGCCAATCTACCAGCCTACCACCTTATCAACCAACCGCCCAACAAACCGACCAAACATCTAGCTTTCCAACCGACCAACCTACCACCTTAACTAACCACCAAAGCATCCAACAAACCGACCAATCTACCACCTTATCGACCAACCACTCAATCATCCAACAAGCCGACCAAACAACCAGCCAGCCTACCACCTTATCAACCAACCACCCAACAAACCAATCAAACAACCAGCTAGCCAACCAACCAACACATCTAATTATAACAAAGTCTAGCCCGTGCGTGCACACGTGTAGTCTATATACAAATATTAGAGCTTCATCTAGCTCGGCGGAGCAAGCACCGAGCGTATCAGAGAATGATTAGAACTATTTACAGCCCAATCGTCTCCTATCGGGAATGTTTGATTTCATTAGCCAGATAACCCCGCTCTGTCCTTCAACATTCGCATCCACTCAGACACAAAAGGCAACTTGGTGTGTAATCATCTACTGGCTTGAAGTGAATGCTTCTCCACTGCCAGACGACAGGCTTGCGTCTGGAGACCTCTTTCTGAGACGTTCTGTCGGCTTGCCGTGAACTAATATCATAATCATTGGCGCGTCACCTCGACTGGTTTAACCCTAGCCAGTTGTCTCCCTGTGTCTGTCATGAATTCCTCGTTGGCCAGACTCAACGACAACTTTAGAACCAAATACTCATCTGGTGTACTCATCTGGTGTGATGTCAGGCAGTGAATGACCTGGGGGACACAAGGACGGATAACCCGAGGACAAACACACGGGCATATAAACCAGAACACGGTGTCATCAAAGTAGATAGAACACATAAACATCTTACACATAATTCATGTCAACACCTCATGCGATACATGTCAATATCTCACCTAACACATGTAAATATCTCATACAACACATGTAAATATCTCACACAACACATGTCAATATCTCACACAACACATGTCAATATTTCATACAACACATGTCAATATCTCACAACACATGTCAATATCTCACACAACACATGACAATATCTCTCAGGACACATGTAAATATCTCACACAACACATGTCAATATCTCAAGCATCACATGTAAATGTCTCACACAACTCATGTTAACATCTCACACGATACATGAAAATATCTCACACAGCACATGTCAATATCTTACAACACATGTAAATATCTCACACAACACATGTCAATATCTTACACAACACATGTCAATATTTTACACAAAACATGTCAATATCTCACACAACGCATGTAAATATATCACACAACATATGTCAATATCTCACACAACACATGTAAATATCTCACACAACACATGTCAATATCCCTTTAATCACATGTCAATATCTCACACAACACATGTAAATATCTCACACAATACATGTAAAAATCTCACAAAACATATGTCAATATCTCACACAACACATGTCAATGTTTCATACAACACATGTCAATATCTCATACAGTACATGTCAATATCTCAAATGATACACATAAATATCTCACACAACACATGTAAATATCTCACGTGACACATGCAAATATCTCGCACAACATGTAATAATCTCACGTATCACATGTAAAAATCTCACAACATGTAAATATCTCACACAATACAGGTAAATATCTCACACAACGCAAGCAAATATCTTACACAACACATGTAAATATAGTTAGTTAGTTAGTTAGTCGACAGATCATCCTCGCTGCACATCGAACCATTCAGTCCATAAGTGCTCGGATCCCCTCCTCAGCAAATCCCGCAGCGTGTAGCGGCTAACGACGCCAGTTCTGTGTTGGTTTATCAATCTTCTTTGGCTTCCTGCGTAGTGTTCTTGTTTGGCCACACCTCTTTTAATTTGATGCTCTAGCAGTCTGGCCATTGTTGTAGATTCACAGTCATCACTTGGTTCTCGCAAAAGTCTCACATCACGTAGAGCATTCAGAATGTCAGCCTGGTCCATGGCGCGTCCGCCCTCCACAGTAGCCTCACCTGCGAGCTTGTCAGCCCGCTCATTTCCTTGTACTCCCGCATGCCCTGGCACGAAGATGAAACTAATCTTTGCCAGCCGAGACCGCTTCAGAGGCAGCAACCATTCTCTTCGGATCGACCCCTCCTCTATCCTCTTGATCATGTTCATTGAGTCGCTAAGGAAACAAGCCCTGGTGAATGTCTGTGTCTCGAGCCATGTTATTGCTTTACTTACTGCCATGACTTCCATGGTCAGGCTACTTGTGGTTTCAGTGAAAGCACCAGAGTCCTCCTTCACAATTCTCCCTCCGGCCCGAGCTGTAAAGGCCCATGAGCTTCTCACATGTCGGACGACCGACCCATCTGTGTAGATGACCGCGTCACCGTCTAGCGAATTCTCGAAAATCAACGCTTGTACTTCAGCCTCAACAGCAGCCGGATTTTCTTGTCTGCATTTTCTATCTAATTGGATGCAAACTGAAAAGGATGTGCAGAAGTCTGTTGGCACTTGCACCCACTCCTCGCCAGGTTCTAAGTCCTCAAGTGAACACACCTGTTGAAGAATGTCTTCGGCTTGACCCATCCACGACCGTCCTCTTTTTAACCTGCTGCCCTTCACCTTCCTAATTTCACTATGCAGTGGATGTTGTGTGTTTGCGTTAATTCTGAGGTAGGCGCGTGCCCTGCAAACTTGTATTCTCTCTTCAATGGTTGGAAAATCAAGATGGTAGCGCATCGCCCTGCATGCTGTATCTCTTGTACATCCAAGAATAATGCGCATAGCTTCATTCTGTATCCTTTCCATCCTTTCTATCTGCTTATGGCTGAGAGTCAAGATTGCCATTGCATACTCCAAAACAGACATGACCAGCCCCTCGTACAGAAGACATAGATGGCGCTGCTCACAGTTTGCTGCCGCCATCACCCGCATCGCTGCCAAACCCCGCTTGGCCTTTGTTATCACCTGGTCTATGTGCACATTATAAGCAAGGCTTCGATCAAACCGTATCCCCAGGTAATTCATTGCCTGCGTTCTTTCCACCGTCTCTGAACACAGCATTACAGTTGGTGTTGGATTGTTGACAATATGATTATTCAACGAGAACCAAGTCACTGTTGCCTTTGTTGGGTTAACCATTGCCCCAGCTTCATCACACCAAGTACTTATGCGATTGAGTTCGGTTTGTAGTTCCCCAGCAACCTCCTCTCTATCCTTACCCTGACGATACACTAAAACATCATCGGCATATGACAATGTCCTGCCAGGTCCAGTGATCTGCTCACTGGTGATTCTCACTGTGTAGGCGTTGAACAGTACCGGAGATAATGGTGATCCCTGTGGTAGGCCAGGATATATTGTTGTTGGTTCCGAAGTCCAACTGCCACATCTAAAAACTACTTTCCGTTGGAAGAGGGCTGCAGCGATCCAACTAAGGAGGAATGGACTTACGTTTAGTTCAAGAAGCTGAAACATTAAAAAATCCAGTGGTACTCTGTTGTATGCGTCCTCAAGATCAATCGCTGCAGCAACGGTTTCAGTGCCTGAGTGGAAACCTTCATAGACATCCTGGGCAAAGACTGCTGCATTGGTCCAGGTTTCTCTTTTTGGACGGTACCCACCCAGGGTAGGTGGGAAAACACCTTGCCTCTCTAGTTGGCTTGATATTTTCCTGGCAATTACCTTCTCCAGCAGCTTGCCTATTGTATTCTGCATGGTTATAATTCGATATCCCTGAATTTTTTTGTGGTCTTTGTCAGGCTTCGGCAAGGGAATCAGATAGCTGTGTAACCATTCCTCCTTGATGCTAGCACTCCCTATACTGTTGTTGTACATGTCTGCTAGTTTCTCTAGCTCATTGTCGGTACACCTATTTATGTCGTCGTATCTTATGCCATCAGGACCTGGAGCACTGTTTTTTGATCGTCGAAGCACAGCCTTGATTTCTTTCACTGTCACTGTGTCTTCATCCGGAGTGTTCTGGGCCTTGCATCTGTCTGAGGTGACCTCCTTGGCCAGATTTCGACCTCCCATGTCTGTCTGGTTGCCCTGCTCAAGGTAGCGTTCAAAGAGGGCTTTGCCCTTGTCTTCGTCAGTCCTCTGCCAGATGAGGTCAGCACCTTGGAAGTCAGAAATGCTCTTATTCTTGACTACACCACTCATGCTTTTATGTAGTCGCCAGAACAATTTCAGTGACTTGTCTGTGCTTACCCTTTGACACACCTCTGCCCATTTTTCCCTTTTAACCACCGTGACCAGTTTTTTGAAATAGCTTACTTTTGTGTGCATCTCTCTTTCTAAGTGCAAGCAGGGACTAGGATGACCAGCTCTGTTCTTCTTGGCATTTTGCCATCTCCTTACAGCACTACGCTTATCCACCCACGCCTTATCCACCTCGAAACTCCACCACGGTGGCTGCTCCCAGCTTTTTTTCCTGCCCTGAAACGTTCTGCGCTTGTCACGTCTTATTTTACTCACCACATCTTGCCCTGTACTGTCATACTGGAACGTCTTTACCTTTAGCTTGTGCTGCCTGGTTCTGCCTTTCTCCACCAATATGCTGCAAGGGTGGTGGTCGCTGCCATGGTGTCCTAGGACACCCCATCTACACACTGTAGTGAGTAAAGGTGAAACTAGCGCCAGATCAATAGCACTGTCCTCATCGCCTGGACGGCTTGCTGTAAATATCTCACGCGACACATGTAACTATCTCACACGACACATGTAAATATCTCACACAACACATGTAAGCACCTCATACGACACATGTAAATATCTCACACGACACATGCAAATATCTCACACAACACATGTCAATATCTCAACCACATGTCAATATCTCACACAACACATGTCAATACCTCACACAACATATGTCAATATCTGACACAACAGTCACGAAATGCATTCGTTCGGCCTTGTGGTCTAGGGAAACAACCCGATAATACCCGACCAGGTCCCCTCTGAAATGATCGCCCTTGGTTTGACCAATCCAGACGGTTCAAAAGCCTGACCTGATGAGCGGAGCTCAAGTAACGGACTGCGCATGTGTCGCGCGCATAGGCTGTAGTAGGGTCACCAGACCAAGCCGGCAGTTGAACTGAGTGGGTCCAAGAGGCTAGACATGTAGTGTAAATGTGCCTTTAAGGAACGCTGCAACGACATGATGTCTTCAAATGCTTCAAAGATCCTCGACATCGTCTCCAGCAGGCCAGTTGTGGTACAATACGAAGGTATGTTGAGTAACGACCGCGGTAGAGTTAGGCGGCTGTGTGACAGTCGTTGAGCGGGAAAGTAGTTCAGGTGTGAACTGGTAACATTGTGTGGGCCTGAAGTCAACTGTTTGGGGCCGCGTAATTACTGGTAGTGTGACGCAGAGATATTTAGTCTTCTAGCAGCACAGGGCTTCTTTGCAGCCACATTAGGTTGAGTTAAATGAATTCAGGACAACGAACCCGTTAATTTGAGTTCACAAATGGCCCAGCTTCCTGATATCGAGAGTAGTGGGAGCCGGCGTCGCGGAACGATGGACCAAGGGGGGAACCAGAAGTCGAGTAGAATGTCGCCTATACTAGGTCATGTAAGGTAACGATCAACGCGACCGGTAGAGACGATTACAGTGCGGGGGTCGGCAGAAGTATCGGATGTCGTTCTAAGGTCGTGACGTGAGTCGAAGGTCGTTGTCGCATGGTGGGATGACTACTGGCTTTTCTGCTTGGCTTTCCTCACATCTGTCTTATAGTTAGTATACCTTAACGGAATGCCAGCTTAATATACAGTGGATTCCGGAGAGGAGGGCAATGTGTGACAATCGACCGAAGGGACAGGGCTGTTCACGAAGAACAGTGACACCGTTCTAAATGCTCCTGCCCTTAACGAGGGAGGAGAGAACCGGGTGTGGATATCTGCTATCTGGAGAGTACTCGTTAGGGGTAAGCTTGGTACATGATGCTTTCACCGAGTGTTGTCCTCTACAGGTTCTGCCTTCCCGATTGAGATGTTGATCGTCTGGTGACGGGTCCAGTGATCGAGACAAAGGCAAGTGCCGTGGTCAGCCCTCTGGGGACATCGCAACTAATCTCAATTTGTACCTGATCCAGAGAGTGTACTACGTCAGAATACGGCGTCAGCTACCATTTTACCAACGTCAGTACCAAGTATAGTTCAACATGGCTACTGCATCTGTTTATCGACTTACCTTATGGCAAGTATACATGTTGAGTTCCTGTCAACTCTGTGAAAACTTTAGACTGAACAACCGCCAGAGAAGGCAAGCTACCATCAGCGAGATGTGCCAGGCCACTTTGGCTTATGACTCTGCCGGAGGGTAGGGACAGTAGAAACAATAGGGACTTTTCCCAACAGATCCTGAGGGGTGCTCTCACACTAACGACACTCTACGAGTCATAGAGCGTGAGCGAAGGAGTGTCACCCCCTTAACCGGCCACACTAGAGACCTTAGGACTTATTGTGAACAGTGTGGACAGGCCTTCCCAGTCGTCACAGAAGAGAGGTTCCAGGCAACAGTTGAGTCAGAAGAACACCTTCCATCCTTCCTGAGAAGCCGAGATCTTGCTGGAGGACTGGATGCACGCGGTGAGGCCTGTTACCGACGACTTGTGGCGTGCTGCACTGAACCTCTCCTTGGATGACACCAACTTACTGAGGCTACTCCGGTGCTTCTTTGTCGGGACATTCCTAGTAGCTGTTATGAATCTATATCATCCTCATCCTCATCATCATCATCCTTATTTTGTATAATACACACCTTCGTTGCCATAGATAGATACGAGAGTTGCGTCATGCATTCAGGACGGAGTGTGATAGGGTAACGTCCACTGGGTGAGTGAAAGAGAGATAGGTATCCAAAGGCTGGTGGGGTATCGTAGATCAAATACACCTATTTCCCAGTCTGAAGATATCCCGTAGTTAAGGTGTGGTATCAGTTCCCCTCACCGCAGGGAGTGTTGCTACAGCAAGACATGTCAGTATGTCATACGACACATGTAAATATCTCACACAGCACATGCAAATATCTCACACAACATAGGTCAATATCTCATGCATCAAATGTAATTATCTCACACAACACATGTAAATATGTCAGGCAAACACATGTAAATATCTCACACAACACATGCAAACATCTCACACAACACATGTAAATATGTCAAGCAAACACATGTAAATGATTGATTGATTGATTGAGTGATTTAGGAATCGACATCACAGCATTCGGGGCATTCCCATAAGTGCTCCGTCCCCATCCTCAGCAGCCAGCGAAGAGTTCCAACACTAATAGTACCAGTAGCAATCTGATTATAAGTCCGTCTCGCCTTTCCTTTGAGCGTTGAGCGTCGGCCAGATCCCTTCGTCACACCTCGTTGTCTCATTCTTGCCAGACCATGGTAATCCATTTGCTCCTCCGAGGTGTGCAAGTCCCCCCACAAGGCCGCAACAACGTCTGCCTTGTCATGTATCAATACTCCACCAAGTTCTGCAGAGCCAGCAAATCTGTCCGCCTGTTCATTTCCCAGCACACCGGCATGCCCCGGAGAAAAGATCCAGGCGATGCTTGTCACCCGTGCCTCCGAAGCGAAGCAAGCCACTCAGCACGAAGTCTGCCCGTCCTCACCCTCGTCAGCATGCTTTCTGAGTCAGTTACAATCACGATGTGTGTATGTGTCGTATTCTCCATCCAGCGGAGAGCCGCAGTGACTGCATCCACTTCCATTCTTAAGCTGGATGTTGTGGTATCATATGCTAGGCTCTCCTGCCCCAAACATCGACCATTAGCTTTGGCTATGAACCCCCAGCCACTTCTCTCACCTCTTTACACCGAACCATCTGTGTAGATAATCACATCACTCGAGTGAGCATTGTCCTGAATTAGTTGCTGGATTTCCACTTCCGTGGCCCCTGTTGGCCACTCCCTGAACTCCCGGCTTAATGTGATTATAACTCTGCACAAGTCTGACTGCTCCGCTGGCACTCTGACCCACTCCTCTCCACGCCTAATGTTCTCCAAGGGGCACACATGTCTGATCGTATCCTCCGCCTGAGCCATTCATGATTTCCCTCTTATCAGTCGCTGACCCTTAACTGCGTCCAGCGCCTCATGCAGTGGGTGATCTGTGTCTGCAGCTACTCTAAGGTATGCCTTCGCCTGCATCACCTTGAGCCTACCAGCAACAGTCGGCAGACCAAGGATGTAATGCATACACACTACTGGGGTGTCTCTAGTGCATCCCAGAATGACCCGCATAGCTTCGTTCTGTATGCGCTCTAATTTCACCAGCTGACTCTCTGAGACAGTGAGCAGACCTAATCCATAATCAATTACTGAGAGGATCAAGTGCTGGTATAGTGTGAAAAGCATTCTCTGCTCTATGTCCATTGCAGCCATAGTTTTAAGTGCATTGAGTCCCTTTTGAGTTCTTGTCACGACCGTCTCCACATGGTCCTTGAAGGATAGGCTCCTGTCAAATGTGATCCCCAGATACTTCAGTTTGTTCTCTGTGCTGACATTTCTACCATCTATCGCGAGGCTTGGGACATCAGCTCTTACAATCCTGTTGTCCAGAGAGCACCACAAAACAGCCGCCTTTTCCGGGTGGATGACAGCACTCATTTCTGTGCACCAGTCAATCACTTTATCTACTGTCGCCTGTAACTCCTGGGCTGTTTGCTCCCTATCTCTCCCCTGCCTATATGCAAGAATATCATCTGCAAATGTTAGTATTCTTCCAACCCCTGGTGCTTCTAGGTTTGCAATCTTGCTCGTATACACATTAAAGAGCACCGGTGAGACTGCAGATCCGCGTGGCAGTCCCGGGGTTAACATATGTGGCTCTGAGGTCCATGCGCCCAGACGGAGAGCAACCCGACGAGAGACAGGACGGCTGCTATCCAGTTCACCAACCAGGGATTGACCCCCTTCTCCATCAGTGCGGTCATCAAAATATCATATCGAACTCTATTGTATGCATCCTCGAGATCAAACGCTACCGCCATCGTTTCCTGTCTACTCTGGAACCCCTCATAAACATCAAAGGCAAAAGTGGCTGCATTAGACCAGGTATCTTTTCCTGGCCTGTAGCTCCCCAGGCCTCTTGGAAGAAGCTTCCCCCTTTCCAAAAAAAGGAAAGGATTTACACACATGTAAATATGTCAAGCAAACACATGTAAATATATCAGGCAAACACATGTAAATATCTCACACAACACATGTAAATATCTCACACAACACATGTAAATATCTCACACAACACATGTAAATATCTCATACAACATATGTAAATATCCCAGGCAAACAGATGTAAATATGTCAGGCAAACACACAACACATGTAATTATCTCATACAACACGTGTAAATATGCCAGGCAAACAGATGTAAATATGTCAGGCAAACACATGTAAATATCTCACACAACACATGTAAATATCTCACACAACACATGTAAATATGTCAGGCAAACAGATGTAAATATGTCAGGCAAACAGATGTAAATATGTCAGGCAAACAGATGTAAATATGTCAGGCAAACAAATGTAAATATCTCAGGCAAACACATGTAAATATGTTAGGCAAACAGATGTAAATATGCCAGGCACACAGATGTAAATATGCCAGGCAAACAGATGTAAATATGTCAGGCAAACAGATGTAAATATGTCAGGCAAACAGATGTAAATATGTCAGGCAAACACATGTAAATATCTCAGGCAAACACAAGTAAATATGTCAGGCAAACAGGTGTAAATATGCCAGGCAAACAGATGTAAATATGTCAGGCAAACAGATGTAAATATGTCAGGCAAACACATGTAAATATCTCACACAACACATGTAAATATCTCACACAACACATGTAAATATGTCAGGCAAACAGATGTAAATATGTCAGGCAAACAGATGTAAATATGTCAGGCAAACAGATGTAAATATCTCAGGCAAACAAATGTAAATATCTCAGGCAAACACATGTAAATATGTTAGGCAAACAGATGTAAATATGCCAGGCAAACAGATGTAAATATGTCAGGCAAACAAATGTAAATATCTCAGGCAAATACATGTAAATATGTTAGGCAAA
This sequence comes from Cepaea hortensis, assembly GCA_963921405.1. Lineage (NCBI taxonomy): Eukaryota > Metazoa > Mollusca > Gastropoda > Stylommatophora > Helicidae > Cepaea > Cepaea hortensis. The sequence goes on from OY992876.1 coordinate 83,801,348, forward strand.
CAGATGTAAATATGCCAGGCACACAGATGTAAATATGCCAGGCAAACAGATGTAAATATGTCAGGCAAACAGATGTAAATATGTCAGGCAAACAGATGTAAATATGTCAGGCAAACACATGTAAATATCTCAGGCAAACACAAGTTAATATGTCAGGCAAACAGATGTAAATATGCCAGGCAAACAGATGTAAATATGTCAGGCAAACAGATGTAAATATGCCAGGCAAACAGATGTAAATATGTCAGACAAACAGATGTAAATATGTCAGGCAAACACATGTAAATATCTCAGGCAAACACAAGTAAATATGTAAGGCAAACAGATGTAAATATGTCAGGCAAACACATATAAATATGCCAGGCAAACAGATGTAAATATGTCAGGCAAACACACAACATGCACGAACAGTGCCAGGGACGTGCACACGAAGGACTGACCAGCCCATGCCCAATCTCAGATAATCACTGTATCTGATCAGTAAGCTGCCCTTGTTCCGTCATCTCCCCTGATGCCGGCGATGTCCCTCACTCAAACAAGGATCCCTGAAGTGACCGACAGCCATCAGATCGGGATTCTTTCCCTTGAATGTCTCGGGACGGTGACATCCCGTTGTTTGCTGGCTATTAATTGTTATATGGAGAAATAAACTGGAAAACGTCGTGACAACTGGCACACTTGACGTGAGAACAGCAAAGGGAAGACAGAGATCTGGCTTGGCCACGTGGCATAATCAGGCCAAGAACACAGACCTGATCCAAAACAATGATGATTGTAACATGATGGATCAGAATCCCCCATTCCCAGCCCGACACATTCATAAAAATACTTTCGATTTGAGCGGCGTTTCCAGATAGAAGGACGATTCTTGGAATAGTAAGTTCCAGAACGAGTTGGGGGAGGGCAGCGGTATATGCGCTTGTCTTTTCATTGGCTAGTACGTGGCAGCCCACGCTAATCACTAGGCCACATTTGAATATCCAATTAGTTAGACGCGGGATTCCAAACGGAGCGGTCGCTAGTGTGATGTGATGACCCAACAATGCCCTTAAAGATTCGATAATATATTGTTCTCTGGACAACAGGTACCACTTTAAAACATACTTTAATGTTGTATTTATGCCTGGTGAACGAAAGAGAAGAATATAAGAGTATTTTGTGAATAAAATGTGAAAGTGAAAAACAGAACTTCTGTGCGCCAGTATTCTGGATACTGCTTCTTCAACCTTGACATGTCTTTCACGCTGTATACTCCAAGTGCATATCACCCCTTTGTTGTGACTGGTTGCGTATGCTTGATGAATGTATAGTACACTCATGCAAATTCGCAAACCCAAACCCCTTGTGCATTCTTCATGCCTAGGATGACTCATTCTTAAATCAACTGTACCTTTGCTCTCGCGAGTTAACATATGGCAGTCTGAATTGGAATGGGTGATGTAAACATGTACAAGTTCCTTTGTAAAACGCTGAGAATGTTGGAGTGAATGAGCTGGTGCTTTGATAAGTAGCCTCTCACATTAGTAGAAAGACAGATGCTTCATATCAATATGTAGGCGGGACGTGATGCACGCCAGAATTGCAGCAAAGTTCATGTGATGGCCTGGTGGCTAAATTAAGCTCAAGAGAATACCATTTCTCTCTGCAGCATTACACTGTTGCCTTTACTGTTGGTTGGTTCATATAAACTAGTTCCTAGAAGGAAAATAGGTGTGTGTACCTGTGTCTTAGTTGGCTGAATATAATGTATGGCTCATGCAAATTTACAAGGACTAAACATGTTTTTCCCATATGTGCTTTGGTGCATATGTGAACAATTGCTATGCAATTGAGCTTCTGTTACCGACTGTAGTAGACATTAACATTACTCAGTGGGGAAACAGCACATGATGATGATGAAGATGATGTACCGGTGAGCCAAGTCTGGTCTGAAAGGGGTGAGGTCTGGCATTGCTGTGTGAATATGGAATGGGACATTCATGCACCAACATGACAACCATTGGAATGGATGTCTGGTCTGCTAATTGGGTAAATGCCATTAGTTAATACATAATGCATATTGCAGTTGTAAATGCCTATTTTCCATTTCCCTTCACAATGCCTGTCCCATGTTACTATGTCACAATGCTTGCTCATGATGCTTGCTGTACTGTGTCTGGTCCTCCTTGTGCCCAGGTCTACTGTGGTTCAAACATGGTGGAACTTAGACCACATAAATGCTTGTAATTGTGTTAAGCTACCCTGTCTTAGCAGATAGTCGTGTGATTACCACAGTACATCACAGTGAAATCACTACATCATCAACTAGGAGAGGTGTGTTTGGACCACACCCATCCTTTTCCTCCCCATCTCCATCTGTGTATGTTAATGTATGATAACATCATCTTTTAACAAATGTAAAGAGATGTTGTGCCATTTTGTATATTGACAGAGAACAAGATGATGGTGGAGAGGCTTTCCATATATCATCTGGGACCTCTAACCAGAAGTCCTAGATCCAGAATTGACTCCCTATCAAAAGGCAGGAAAAACTAAGAAGAATTTTCTCTCAGCTCTCTAACAGCTGAATGCACAAATGGGAGCAAAACACAATCTGAAGCACTATAAATATGGTGAGCTGGACAGTGATCTTTGAGTCAATCAAATGTCAACTGAGAATAACATCAAGTCGTGTGGTATGAACTACATTCATAGAAAACTGTGAGGTAACTTGGAGTGTTTGTTTATCTAAGACTCAACTTAGAAAATATCCAGCCGGGTGCTCACACAGTGATTCTTGAAGAATGTGACTTGAACAGTAGGTGAAGTGATCTGGCTAAGTGAGTAGCTGCAATGTATGGGACATTATGTATGTCATTATTGAAGTACCCAGTGACAGCCTTCACTGACAGCCTGATCAACTGTGAGATGCAGTACCGTATCATCATACCAAATCTTGTCTTCAAGAGGAATGAATCTGCCATGAGGCTTATTCTGGGAAAGCTGCTACCTGGAGCTTGTCCAACATCAATTGCTGATGATAAAAGGGTGCAACAGACCCAGAACAGTAGTTTCTTCCTTGAGTTTCCCATGGATAGGATTTCATAACCTTCTCAAGAGACAGGAGTTGATGACAGATACTGTAACTGAGTGTTGTAGTTAGAGAGAGAGGAGGAGAGTTATTATTGGGTGGTGGAGTAAGAGGGAGGTGGTGTATCATGTTTATCTACATGCATGTGTGACATATTTTATGCATTTTCAATGTAATTATTGAGGTGTTGACATGCCAGGAGATGAAACAATGGTCATCACGCGACTCACCACTCATGATGCTTGCTGTACTGTGTCTGGTCCTCCTTGTGCCCAGGTCTACTGTGGTTCAAACATGGTGGAACTTAGACCACATAAATGCTTGTAATTGTGTTAAGCTACCCTGTCTTAGCAGATAGTCGTGTGATTACCACAGTACATCACAGTACATCACAGCGACTCACCACGCGTGCATGCGTGTGAGTGTGTGTATATGAAAGAATACAGAGAGAGAGAGAGAGAGAGAGAGAGAGAGAGAGAGAGAGAGAGAGAGAGAGCTGAGCAGATGCATGTCATGTAACACGCATGTTATGTAACACGCGAATCCATATGTTTGTGTATTCTCATCTGTCATATTATCAGTTAAATACCATTTGATTTTATCATGCATAATATAAACTAATGTTCATTACTGTAGTTTGAGTGAGAGAGTCAGTGAGTGTGAATGAGAGACAGAACGAGTGAGCGTGAGAGTGAATGAGTGAGCGGGAGAGTGAATGAGTGAGCGGGAGAGTGAATGAGTGAACGGGAAAGTGAATGAGTGAGCGCGAAAGTGAATGAGTGAGCGGGAGAGTGAATGAGAGGGAGAGTGAATGAATGAGCGGAAGAGTGAATGTGTGAGCGTGAGAGTGAGTGTGTGTGTGTGTGTGTGTGTGTGTGTGTGAGAGAGAGAGAGAGAGAGAGAGAGAGAGAGAGAGGAGGAGAGAGAGAGAGAGAGAGAGAGAGAGAGAGAGAGAGAGAAGAGAGAGAGCATCACTATTTTTACGTCACATACATTTTATGTACACATTTTTCTCCATGTTTAACATTTTTATGAGACTGCTCATGACAAGTGTCAGTGTATATGTGTGAGTAAAGTGTGAGAGTTTCTTCATACTAGTTTCAATACTATCGTGAGACATTTTGTATGTGTCTAGATGTGAGGAAGTGTGAGTGTATGTGGAGGATATGTGTGAGTGTGGGGATATGTGTGGGTAGTGGGTGTGTGGGTGGGGGTGTGTGGGGTGGGGGTATGCGTTTGGATGGGTTGGGGTGTGTTGGTTTTGGTGGGTAGTGGTATTTGTGGGTGTTGGTGGGATGTGTGGATGGATGTGTGGGGGTGAAAGTAGGGGTGTTGGAATGGGTGTGGGGGATGTGTGTATGGGTGGAGGATATGTGTATGGGACGGATGCAGGGGATGTGTGTTTATGTGGGTGGAGATGTGTGGACGGTTTGAGGAAGTATGTGTAGGAGGCGGGGTAGGGGATTGTGTTGGGTGGATTGGGGATGCAAGGGTGGGTGGGGAGAAGTGTATGGTGTGTGGGTTTGAGATATTTGTGCGGTGTGTTGGTGGGGGATGTGTGAATGATGTGTGGGTGGAGGGTATGTTTGTGGAGGTATGGGTGGAGGATAGTGTGTGGTGTGGGGGATGTGTGTGATGGGTGCGGGGAATGTGCGTATGAATGGGGTATATGTATGGGTGAGTAGGGGATTGTGGTCTTTGGGGGAAGTATGTGGGGGAGTGTTGGTGGGAGATGTGTGTGTTTGGATGGGGAATGTGTGGGTGGGGGTGTGTGAGTGAGTGGCTTAGGGATGTGTAAGTGGGTGAGGGAGTTGTATGTGTCGGGGTGGGATGTGTGAGTGGGTTGAGGATGTGTGTGGGGTAGGGGTATTGTGATCGAGAGATGTTTGGTTGGGGGGGGGGGGGTGCGTAGTGGAGAATGTATGCGTGAGTGAGTGTGTGTTGGTGGACGGGTAGGGAATGCGTGTGTGGGTGGGCTGAGGTGTGTGGTGTGTTGGTTGGGGATATTGTGTGGGTGAGGTATGTGTGTGTGGGTGGGGGATTTTTGTGTTTTGTTTTGTTTTTGTGTTGTGTGAGTGGGGGTATGTGGGGTGGATGAGTAAGGGTATCTGTGTGGGTGTGGGTGGGAATATTGTGTGGTATCTGGGTGGGGGATATGTGTGTGGTGTGTAAGTGGGGATGTGTTGGTGAGGGATATGTGTGTGTGTGGTGCGTGGGTTGGGAATAGTGCATGATAGGAGGTGTATGTGATGTGCGGGTGGGGGATTAGGTTAAGGCATGTGTGGGTGGGTGGAAGTTGTATGTGTGGGTGGTGGGGTGTGTGTTAGTGGATTGGGGATGTATGGGTGGTTAGAGAGATGTGTGTGTGTGGGGTGGGGGTAGGGACATGTCAGTTGGTGGGGATGTGTGTGTATGGTTTGGGAATGTGTGAGTGGATGTGCGATGTGTGGGTTGGTGGGGGATTGTGTGCATGGGTGGGGAATATGTTGTCGATGGAGATGTGGCTGGGGGATGGGTGGTTTGAGGTGTGGGTGGGGAGAGGATGTGTGGGGTAGTATGTGTATGTGGATGGGCGTAGGATGTGTGGGTTGGTGGGGGAATGTTTGTGGGTGGCGAGTGTGTTTTGGTTGGGGGATCAGGCGAGGGCAGTGTGTGTGGGTGGGGATGTGCGGGAGGGGGATGGATCGGTTGGTGGGGTATGTATGTGTCCCTTGGTGTGCGTGTGTGTCGGTAGGTGGGGGTGTGTATGTGTCCCTTGGTGCGCGTGTGTGTGGGTAGGTGGGGGTGTTGTGTGGGTGGGGTGATGTATGGATAGGTGGGAGATGGGCTTCATAACATGGTAATTAGCCTTGTTTATGTTTACAACATTCATTTCACAATGTTTATTTTATCTTCCTATGTAAATGTATAATGCTCTTGATGAACGAAAGACGAGTGATTGGAAGGGCCGAATGTAAGACGGGCCTGCGCGCCCAATTTGTGACCCTAATAAAGTTGATTTGATTTGATTTGATTTGATTTTCACCATCAGCTCAATAAATTGTGTATTTAATGAATCAGTGTTTTAAGTACATGTCTCAAGAGAATGTCTTGTACAGTTGCTGTCAAGTTTTGTCTCTGGTGACTGTCTTAAGTACTGTGGTTGTTTCAAATATTGTGAAAAGTCCTGTATAGATGTTGTCAAGTATCTCTCATGATGTATGTCTTGTACAATTGTGGTGTAAACAATTCTATGTAAATGTATGTCCCACTCTTGTCAAGAACCTGTCATGTAGATGTCTTGTTCCACATATGTTATGTACAGTTATTGAAGAGTTGTCTACAAGAATTGAATCCTACAGTCCTAGAAAAATTAGACAAAACTGATATAGGTCATACTGACAAAATAATTAAAGAAGATCTAATGTGACGGACGAATAGCACACTGGCAACATTATGTTGAGTGAGAGGGATCCTCAGTTGTACAGGGGCTAATAGTTCAGATCTTCTCTGGCCTTGGGTGAACTATTTTACTTCTTTTATAAATTTCTGTGTAGATACATGGTAGTCTCACAGTGGGGGCTGAGCCAAAGAAAAATGGTTCTCCAAAAAGGCTATTGCGGGAATGATTATCTCATTAAGAGACCTCTAGACATAAAACGTGCAAAATCATATCCTTTATCTTGTATATTTATTATTCAAGATATATTTCCAGAGAACACTGCTAATTAGGTCCTCTGTCTCAATCAAACATGTCACAATGATCACGAACAATGACTGTCCCTACCTATCGGCATGGCACATGATGATGATGATATGTTAAATTTAGCTCTTTTTGAGAGTAGGTTGTGCGAACTGCGTTCATTTGCACAAGCCCTGGCGACAAATTTAATGTGATCCATGTAAGTACTATTTTTCAGGTTTAACTTTTGTGTTGCGAAGTATGTTGTGTCTCCATACAATAGTCTTGTGCGCCCCCCCCCCCCCCCCCCCCCACACACACACACACCTTTTTCAAACACATGGCCGTATTGTTGTTGGCCACTAGCGTAGTCTTGAGTAGTTTCTACATGTAACCTCGGCTGTCCTATACATGCCCTGTGGTTTGTCGTGTCCTGAAGGTTGTGATGTACGATCCTGTAACACCTGCAGCTCTCATTAACTCGGTGCTTGTTTTCATTTCTGACCACGACATTATCAACATTTGTCTAAAACAGCTCATCACTAGAGATCATCGACATGTTGACCACATCCCAGACAAGGGCACAACGAAGGTGCCGGGCTGAACACAACTGGCAGGCCATCCACTCGGTCAGCACACCTTGTGCGTTGACTAGTAACATCATACCTGCTGCACGTATCTGCACTCAATATCTCCTCCAGTTGCTACAGAAGCCCGCTGTCTTTCATACACACACTCACATGCATGCGCGCGCACGCAGACACACTAACACATCCACTCTCCCACTGTCTCACTCTCTCTCTCCCTTGCTCGCGCACTCTCTCTCTCTCTCTCTCTCTCTCTCTCTCTCACACACACACTCACTATTTCCCTCATTCATTCACTCTCTCCATCTTCAATGACTTTATCTCTAACTCTCTTACTCTCTCTCTCTCTCTCTCTCTCTCTCTCTCTCTAACTCTCTCTCTAACTCATACACAGACACACACCCTCACGCTATCACTCAGTGTTTCACTAACTCTCTCTTACCCTAGCGCACTCACTCTTTTTACTCTCTCACTTGTACACACACACACATACACACACTCTAACACTCATTCACTCACTCATACACACTCACTTTCTCACTTATTCACTCCTCACTCATTCACTCACTCTCTCTCACACAATCCTTCACACACACACTCACTCTCTCAATCACACTCTCTCACACATACACATACTCATGAGCGCACGCACACACACACTCCCTCACTCTCTCTCACACATACACGTACGCATGCATGCACTGACACATTCCCTCATCATTTCTCGCTCAATCACTCTCTCCACACACACGTATGCACATGCACACACACACATTCACTCTCTCACTCTCTCTGACACCCACTTTCTCTCTCTCTCTCTCTCTCTCTCTCTCTCTTTCCCACACGCACACACATATATAGTGAACAGTTATAGTTAAACAATTATAATGAACAATTATACCAGCAAATGAATTATGGTGGCATATAGTCGGTATGGATTAAGTATTGAAAGAGTTTTCGGTTAAATGTGTAGGGACTCATTGGAGTTTTCTGATCTGGAGGAAGATCATTCCATAAGTGAGCACCAGAATAGGCGAAACAGGTTTTGTATAGGTCCAATCTAGGCTTTGGGACATGTAACAAATTTAGGCGCTTGCTGTTCATTGCATTAGATTAAATCAGCGGCAGAAGATACTCTGGGGTATTTTGAGATATAATTTTATTCACTAATTTGGCTTTGTTAAAAAGGAAACGCTTTCGAAATGGTAGAAGTCTTAGATGACTGTATAAATTATTACGTTCAACGTGCTGTATGCCAGAAACCATCGAATAGAGGGGTTTTGTAGAGAACATAGTCGTTTTAAATTAGATTTAGGGCAACCATCCCAAACTATAGAACAGTAATCGAGATGTGATTGGATATAGCATTTATAGAATACTTTTCGTGTGCTTTCGTCCAGGAAGTGCTGGATTTTAGCAAGTTGGTAAACTTTTTGTGCTATTTTCTTGGTAAGAACGTGAACATGAGAGCTCCAGCTCAAATGGCTGTCAATTAAAAGACCTAGTGTTTCATGTTCATTCACATTAACTATAGGTAACGTGTCAATGCGGAGTTCGAGCGGTGTTCCAGTTATGGCTAGTGTCTGTAGTTTTTGTCTGGTCGTTATTAACATGGATTTGGTTTTGTCGATGTTAATTTGCATGTGGTTTTCATTGCTCCATTTAGTAAGATTATCAAGTTCCTTTTGTAAAGAATTCTCTAATTCGCTACGGTTTTCTTGACTAGTATATATAGTACAGTCGTCTGCAAATAGATGACAAGTTGTATTGATATATAAAGGAAGAATATGAAAATCGAGAACTGTTTAAAACGTACAAGATGAAACTGAAATTCAAGTGACAAAGTGTTAAAGTATCAGATGCACATTGATACAAACGGTATAACAAACAACGAACATTGAAAAGTGTGCTAATTTAAATGACTTTAATATTGTCAACATTCAAGGAAAAGTAACAAGTCACTTCACAGCAACTGGCGAAAATTAGGTCAACACGGACCGACCGATAAAAGAAATAGGCGGACGGTTATGAAGTCATTAGGTCAACTATATCGCCACATAAATTGAACGCAAGTACACATCAACATAAGACAGTTGTGAGTAAGGGATGATTTGATTTCAAAATGTTATACCGACATCGTGAAGAACGGCGCTTGTAGAACATTCTGTACAATGTCATGGACATTTAGAACCATCTTATTTAAGAACATTTTGTTTAAAGAAAATGGACATTTTAGGCAGTGACTCAGTGATCTATAAATTAATTAAGTGTGCTTAAAAAAAAGTGGTCAGTAATGTACACACGCGGAATTGTGTAGTTATGATTTACAAACATTTTGTGCTAGAAAAAGGACATCTGAGAGTAACAAAATGTGTGATAAAGATACGGACATTGCGTAGTTCTTATTGATTACCAAGCGTGTGTAGTATTGTGAAATGTTAGTAATGTTTATTAAGGATGTGTTAGATACGTTATTTAAGTGTTTACAGTTGCAATTACAAAGTATGGCCTGCAGGGTATTAATATCGAACACAAAGTATACTAGATCATTGTTCGACAATTAGTTAGTTGATTGGAAGATGAGTTAGATTTTAAGTAGTTTATAGGTAACGCTAGCAGATAGCAGTAATCTGGTGGCAGATGTTTATGTAAAGAAACGATGATGTAAATTAATAGTAGAATATACGAGTTAATTGTTATTACCGAGTTAGTAATTACTAATTAGTAACTACTAGTAACTACTATTAGTAACTACTAGTAACTACTAAATTACTAGATAGTAATTACTATTAGTAACTACCGAGTTAGTTAAAGGAATTAAGTTATTGATTAGTTACTATAATATAACCAATTTCCGGGAAGGTTAACCCGGTCAACAAATGCCCGCAGAAGTCGGATGTGTCGGCCTAACGGCGCAAGAACGCAGCTCTGCTGTAAACAGGCACAACGCAATCACGTCCGAAAAAAAAACTCCGGATGAACGAAGAAGAAGAATATAAACAATTTTGGGTAGTGTTATAATTATGATTTTTATTAGTTAGCATTTTGAAATTATTTTTTTGGATATTTATTTTACTTTTGTAGTTACAGAACTAACTATTTGCTTTTGTTTGCATGAGTAATTTATTTAATAACAAATAGGCTATTGGATTTTGGGTTGATGCTATTTCTGATTAATTGCGGGTTCCACTTTGGATTCGTGAACGTTCTGGCGGGGCGTTGACGATGTAGTGTTTTTTGTTTCCTATAACATCAAGTCAATCGTTTCGAGACACTGCATCGCCGGAGGTTTCGGCAGGAAGATAGCGGATTGGAATGGGAACCAGAGATGACTGTCTATTGGTAATAGTATGGGAAGTTAAATCAGAGGTCGGCTGATCACTGAGATATGTTATTTTGGTTGATTTGAATGCTATGAAAGGGTCGATGGTAATCCATCACGGGGAGCGGCGGTCCAAATGATTTCGAGAAATACTGGTTATATATTTTTGTTTTATGAAAGATTTTGAGGTTAAAGATAGTAATGAACAGGTAAAACTACAGTGTGTCAACGTTCGGAGGCGTGTTTCTGCTGACAGGTAGCGAACTAAATTGTACTCGCGGCGTGCTAGCGGGGACGCGTTACTGAAGGATTGACACTTAAGTTAGTTAAGTAACAGGTGAATGCTTATCTATGAAGGCACAAATAGTAAACAGATTTTTATATTGCTAACATAATTAAATTGTTGTCCGTTCATTGATTTATTACTAACATATATTCATTGTGCCATAAAGCTATTCATGATGAGTTAAAGATTTGAGCTTTGTTCCGAAAGGAGAATAGACTGTTATGAGAATGGGTGATATATTACTATATGAGTATTATTATATACTTATATAGAGATGGATTATTTATAAATATTAAGAACATTTACTTCATTTATTAATAAAATATAAACATTAAAATTAAAGTTATTAGTAATTATTATTATTAGTACAAACATAGGTTTTATTATTATTAGATCATTACTAATATTGAGTAATGAATATTTTGAATTATAGATGAAAAAGGATATTTCAGAATTAAGAAATAATAATTTATTGATTGACTAGAAAGATTGAACTATTGGTTTATAAATTAGGAATAATTTAGAAATGTTGATTATTATTATTATTATTATTATTATTTGTTTTACTGTCATTTATTATTTCAGGGATTAATTAGTTTATTGTTAGATTGGTTGAATACATAGTAAATGGTAACAGACGAATTATTATAGTGATAACAGGTATAAAAGGAGAAGAGGTATTCACTTAGTAAGGAAGATATCACAAATGCAGTTTCAGATTTGAGTATAATAGTGACGCTCAAGTCGGAAAGCAGTGAGCAAGTCATAAAGCGCTTGAACTTTACTGATGGAACAAAAGCTGAGTCAACGACGCCATAGAGGAATGACAACAAGGTCTAATTACAAAAGAGAGGCAAGTTAAATAGTTTAATAGCTGAATGAGTCTGGCAGCAATGTACTGTCAGGACACACACGTACCCACATTCGAGAGTAATGGCCTAGATAGGTTTGGGGATGCTTATCTTTATGATAAATGAGAAACAGCTATGGGGAGGCCACGGGACCTTTTGAAACCCATAAGCAATGTTAACCCAAAGACCTCCCATAGGCTGTGGCTACACGTCATCTACAGATGTGTAGATAGGTAAGGCGTGTCGGACATAAATATTTTTCTTTTGTTTTGTGTTGTAGTCCTGAAATAGTACATCAGTTATAGATTATTACTGGGTTATGAAGAAGTTATACCATGCCTACGATGACCTTAATACTTGATGATAATACATGTCATTTATAGGAATCCTTGCAAATCTAATATGAAATGGCGCAAGTGAGGGCAATGTTGACACAATAAGTCGAATATTGGTAAACTAAAGTAAAGCCACTAGAAACTCTAGCAACCGACAAAGTGCCGAATTGGTACAATATAGCAGCATACCAGATATGTGGAACTAATTGAAGTTAAAAAAAGCGTTCACTAGATTGAGAATAAGTCTTACATTACAGATAATTAATAATTATAATTTACGAAGTTTAGAACTGTTTACATGAAAAAAATGTTACACATTTTGTGAAGTCCACCGGGGGTGAGTGCAATAGACCAAAGTTAGGGCATGGGTCACCCGGTGCAATCAGGCTACAGCTTCACGTGAGGATGTGAAGTTTAAGAATCTCGCTTGCATGGAAATTGCGAGGCGGGGCTGTGGAGGAGAGGACAACGTCTCCTACGGGGAGTTAGTTAAGCTTGAACCACGGTCAGTGTCTGATCGAGGTCTGAGTATAGTAGAATGGCCAAACAATGAGCCCCTACTTTTATTCATAGATGTGCAGTTATTGTGTCGACTCTGAGCATGCAGTTGTGAAAACGTATATTGTATTTTGTTCAATGCTTGGAGTCAATAGAATGAAAATGGAGTTGTATGTTGTTACTCCAGACTTGTTTAGTTAACTCCAGTTTACGAGTTGTTATGAATAGTCCTGTGTAAGAACTTAAACTTAACTTAAGACAATGATTGCAATGAGTCCAGCGAAAAGAACGAGTTGCTAACCAGAAAGATGCTGACCCAGTTACGTGACCGCGGCAGCAACAAATGTCTACTTTGCTTGGCCGTGGAAAAGATGCAGTTATCAGTTGAAGTGTTGGGAAAGATATGCACAGCACCCGACATACAATTCAGTCGTGGGTAACTTCGACGAGCTTACAGCAGTGACCATTAAAGCACGCACATTCAGCCATGGACGATAGTATTATTCTAATCCACCAACAACGAGCTATAACAAACGTGCTATGCGAAGAGAAGAGCGTTAACAAGCAGACGCTCCCTACCAATGCAGACGCCTCAAAGCTACTTAACATGGCAGGAGCATAATAAACTCCATGACAGAACCATAATAAACTACATGGCACATATCACCTTGATGTGTGTTTCTCTTGATAAGTTGTTGCACCCCAAACCCTGTGCCGCCCGCTGCCCATTCTTTGCACTCACGACCCCGTGTTACTATTACATATGCCAGTCCGTCATGTCTTCCCGTAGTTTAACCCACTCTTTTCCACGATTGATGATCTCTAGATCACACACCTGGTGGTGTATAGTTATTTCCGCCTGTGCCATCCAGGACCTGCCTCGTCTCAGTCTATGACCCTTGACTATATCCATGGCTTAATGCTGGGGGGTGATCCATATCTGCAGCAACTCTCATGTACTATTTGGCTTGGAGGACCCTATGCCTGGCCGCCATTGTTGGTAGTGCCAGGATATGCCTCATGCATATAAGTGGTGTGTTCTTTGTGCATAACAGGACCACCCGCATGGCCTCATTCTGTATGCGCTCAAACCTTTTAAGCCGGCTCTCTGATACTGTCAGAAGCCCCAAACCATACTCACTCACTGACATAATTAACTGCTGAAAGAGCATGTAAAGCATTTACTGCTATACCCCAGTTGCTGCCATCGCCCTCAATGCATTAAGACCGTTACCAGCCTTCACAATCAAAGCCTCCACATGATCCTTAAAAGATATACACCTGTCAAAAGTGATTCCCAAGTACTTCAGTTTAACCTCTCTACCAAGAGGACATCAATTCAATATAGTACATGGACATCTGCCTTCACAATTTGGTTATCCGGAGAATACCACACGACCGATGCCTTGTCTGGGTTTACAACGGCCCCTCGTCCCCGCACAAATTCGCCAAACTGTTTACTGTCGTTTGTAAGTCTCCAGACAAACTTTCCCTGTCTCTTCCCTATCTATACTCCAGCACATCATCAGCACATCATCTGCTGACGCCGGCTCCGACCAGCGACAATGAGAAACTGCTAGATGAAATAAAGGAGATCCATCAAAATATCAAGCAAGAAGTCGAACATATGGCCGAGATGAAGAAGGAAAACGAAGAAATGCTACCCACAATCAAAGCGGAGAGAGAAAGAGAGAGAGAGAGAGAGAGAGAGAGAGATAGAGAGAGAGAGAGAGAGAGAGAGAGAGAGAGAGAGAGAGAGAGAGAGAGAGAGAGAGAGAGCTGCTGAAAGATGAAATGGAACTTATCCAAAACAAACCAACAGAAGCCATACAAGACACCACAGAGAAACCGCAAGATGAAAACCAAGAGACCGAGCCTGAACCGCAAGATAAAGCCAGCAGCCCAACCACGGCGCACGAGGCATCTAAGGGGAAACCAGTATCCCGCCAGACATCCGAAGAAAACCGATATGAGCATCCTGATGACGACGCGGAGAGGCCCCAGGGACCTACCTTTGAGGAGTGCCTAGAATCGGCAAAATTGGAGGAACGCAGGCGGCAGGAATTCAAAAGCCGCTAGGAAGAAAAAGTAAGCTCAAGAAACTCAGGAAACCGGTAGAATACCTAGATACACACTATAACTGTGAGAGCGGCTTCAATTACTATATAGAGGACGGAGAGATCATCCCGTGGAAGGTCATGGAGGAAGACTGCGAAAGGGAACATAAACTCTTTCTCGAAATTGAAAACAGATGCAAGAAGGAGGAGAATGACAACATCGAAAAGCTCCTACGAACAATGCACAAAAAAGGAGGCAAAATTACCAAATAAAAAGTCCTTATAATGACTACAACCAATCAAGCCAGACGAACCAGGAGACTGTACTAACAAAGAAAACCACAAGAGGAGACAAGCACAGAGGGTAGCCGCCGACCAATCCCCAGCTGACATCACAGACACAAACGCTTACACAACCAGTTCGAGATAGGATTTACTCGAAAGAGCGCACAAGACAAGAATCAGGGTCAATAAACCCACAAAAACATGGCTCCCAATAATAACCACCGCTGAGGAAGCAGGTGTCTCAATAGTTGCGACTTTGCTGGTTTATACATTAAAGACTAAGGGGAACTGCAATAAAGCTTAAAAAGGCAATGAATGAATCACACCCCCCCCCCCCCGCCCCGCCCGCAAAAAAAAAAAAAAAAAAACCCGAGAAGATTGTGAGGTTTACGAGTACATCTACTTGAAAAACACTACATGGAAAATTAAGGTTATTTATCTGTATCCTTGTTTGACTGAATACGCCTTGAGCGACCGAAGCGTTTGACAACAATCAGCGGATGGTATGAACCGGATGTGTGGTGCTGTCAATGGACCAACGGCCAATAACGTCAGAGGCTATCATCATAAAGGTTTTTCACATAAACTGACCATACATGTAAAATCGTATCTTTTTATATTAATATTTTTCCATCTTTTGTTTTTAGGCAGCCTGATGATGTACCTGATGATGATGATTGACCAATAAAAAGATGTCAATTGAAACGAGAAAAAGAGTGTTGAGATGCTACATTGAACCTGTACTTTTGTATGGATGTGAAGCGTGGACAATGAGCAGTCAGGCTGAAAAACATCTGTTGGCTGTAGAGATGTGGTTTCTGAGGAAAATGCAAAGAATACCATGGACAGCCAGAAAGACCAATGAACAAGTCCTTCAAGAAACAAATGAAGATCGTAAATTGATTAGAGAAATTAGACGTAGACAGTCAAAATTTTTTGGGCATGTTATGAGAAGAAATGGATTGGAGAATTTGGTGACAACTGGTAAGATCGAGGGGAACAGACCAAGGGGAAGACCTAAAAGCAAGTACCTGGATGGCTTGGCCTTGGGGCATGGTCGAGAAAGAAACACGGAGCTGATCCACGACTCTAGTGATCGAGTGAGATGGCAGAACATGACCGCCCACGCTTACCGGCATGGCACATGATGGATGGATGGATGATGTACATGTTCTTTGATTAGTAAGTTCCTGAATTTTTTGTGCATTAGTTTGGTATTTTTACTGTTGTGATGTTTCTCAATTTCTGTGCAATTTTTCTCAAGCCATGCTTTATTTTGTCTCATAACACAATGTTCTGACGTTTCTGTGAATTTCTTCATATTTGGCAGGATTATTTTTGTTGTGTCTTCTTGTTCCCATTAGTTGTAACATTTCTCCAGTCATCTGTCACGAATTGGCAGCCTTTACTTCCCAGAACAATTTTCGGTTCACTGTTGATGGGCCATGTAGAGGATCAACAGACGAACAAAACTGTTTTCTCTATATCCAAGGCTATACTGTCTTGACGTAAGCTTGCAAAACCTGCAAGTAAACAAACCACCAGGAATGGCTTTCTATTTGGGAAGTTAATTTGACACCAGTACCGGTCACCCCCAGATCAGTTTCACAGTCTTATCAATCCAGCCAGACGGGAGGGCAGACTCAGGGGACTGAATAGTAATTAAAACCAACCAGGCATGACGCAACAGAGTTGTAAACTGGCTGTTGACCATGAGAACCTAATTGTTCCCTTGACATGACACCTGATACGAATAGCTAGGAAATCGCCCAACCGCGATGGATGACCCGATCTGGTAGAGACTAGAGGCGCAAGGTGTGAAATCACTGATAAGACTTAGGGGGCTAATAATTGTCAGACCCACAGGTGTGATGGCCAATTGCAGTGATAAGTGCAATTACCGTCCGGTGGAGATAAGAAGAATTTATGCTGGGAATGCCAAGGAGATAATACGGTCTGCTTGACTCAGCTTAAATAAGGGTCCCTAGCCTGTTTTATGTTAGATTAAGTCTGACTTCAGAACAGGTGAGACAACCAGCTCGTTTTGTATGATTCTTAGGTTGCTAGATTTAACTAGGAGAATTAATTCTTAGTAACTAGTCGAGTTTTAGATGGATGTAATGACTCTCAGTCTATATCTGACCTAGGTTACTTCCAGAATTATCATTGCTTCAGGTTACTTGAGTATTCTTTCTAAGTTATGTGTTCAATATCATATTGCTTTAAAGTGTTACTCTTCTGAGAAGTAGAACCTTATGTAAGACAGATCTTGTCTAAGTATACTTTTAGGTGTCTTGGTAGATGCTTGTCATTTCTTTGTACACTATCCCAGTTGCCTTTTTGGTGTGTGCATTTGTTGTACAGAATATAGTCGACTGACTATTTCTTTAATTCTTACAACAGCAGTAACTAACTAGTGCATTATGCTATGATGTTAAAGTATCATAATATGTCTAGTTTAATCAATATGTTTATGTGTATTGGATGTTTGATAAATTGATTTGTCATATGCAAACCTACCAATATGAAGTGTTATGCTATTGTGTGCGCATTGGCACACTAACCATCGATTGCATTTGTAGCAGAGGTGTAATGGTACAGACATTACCCACAAGTGTTATGGGGTATATGGTGCTAAACCTTTTTCATCATATGGTGGAGGGTAATTCACGGAAGTCTGGCACAGCTACTGGTCCCGGCTTGTAAGCCCGGATGATCAGGCATTATTATAATACCATTACCGACCCTGTGAGCTGCTAAACTAACTTTGGACGGAGCGGCTGTACGACACAGAATTTCTGTATTAGCGACATGAACATGGGGCGGCAGAAATGTAATCATTACAGGCGTGTGAGACAATTGAAAAGCCCGTCCCAGACTAAAAGACAGTAGGGAGAAGGAGGATGGTGAACGCAGTCGAGCTGAAAGATAAACTTGGCTAGACTGGTCATTGTATATGTTTGTGTTATGATATGTTTTAATTAGGATTGCGCTGATGTAGAACTGATATAACACATTCTTGACTTTCTTTCAAGCTCTCACAAGGAGCCCTATGTTATAGATCTCAAGACTAGAGACTACTGACTAGGAGTGTCAGGACTGGCAGGATCGCCAGACTACCGGCAAGCTGTTTTTCTTTTGTGTGTGTCTACTGGAGAGTGGGGATTTGGACCACAGATCCAGATAGATCGAGTAACAAGTAAAGTTACGTAATGTTTGTCATCAATATCAATATGCATATGATTTCATCATCCTCATATTGACAATCATCCTATGTCTGTTGTTATGATTAGCAAATAAATGTTGTAGTATTGTAACTCATAGTTCTGTCATTATATTTTTTCCAATTGTGCATACGTATTGTTGTGTACATTGGTGGGGGTTCACTTACACACCAAGGAAAGGAGCAGTCAGGGAGAAAACCTGTACTGAGATAGTCGTCTATACTAATATATTTAGACTTAAAACATCTATCTTAAGCTAACCTTCTCTTTCCTATACCTTGGCGAATATTCAGCACAGTTCATTTCATTTTGTAACGAGCCACTTGGAGCTGTACGTTGGATATTCATGGGCTTAATCTGTAGTTCAGCCATATAGATTTTGTCCCTAGTCAGTTTCTGACTATCTGGGGTTGCTCGCCAGTGAATAAGATTTTCATCTAGCCGGTGGGGCACCCCGACTT
>OY992876.1:83822484-83839984 GCA_963921405.1 Cepaea hortensis
GCAGACACATACATTAGGCCGCACAATGTATAGCCTGGCATGTTGTGCTGAATATCGCCAGCTGCAAACAGCAGAAGTCATACCATGTAAAACACAGCTAAAGCTGAAATATACCACACACATTTTCCTACCCTAATTGTCTACCATGTTAACTTGAAACTGACTATTATGTCTATTGACACAATGGTGGCTTAGCCATACGAATCGAGATTGCTGCAGTGACTTGTAATAGCATTCGTTTGGCATCTGCTAATTTCAATAGCAATGAATTGTGAAACTTATTGTGTTCATGTCTATATTATTTAAAAACAAAGAGAACAAAGGATGGCAGCAAATACAGAAGAAAAAAAAAATCGTTTTTAAGAAAAAACCTGATAGCAGTTTGAACCCAAAAAGCATATATGGAGAGGAAATAGAAAGAAAGAAAGAAGAAACAGATAGAATTGGACTGGAGGGAGAGAAAATAAAGAGTTAAGTGTGGGATAATATAATGAATGAAAATAATTTTATTAATTACAGTAAATATGGAGGGACAGAGAATACAACAATTACGGTAAGTGCGGAAAGACAGACAATACAAGTATAGTAAATGTGGAAGGACAGAAAATACAACACTTATAGTACGAGGGTAAGTTAATAAGCAAGTCACAAATGGCTGTAGAAAAATAACTAAATATGATAACAACTTGAAGCCAGTTTATTTTTATACATACATTGTCCCTTTATTTCTCAACATAATTTCCAACAACATTGATGCACTAATCCTGTCTTTGTATCAGTCCTCCCAAACCTGTTGCATAGAACTGCGTGCTCTGTTTTCTTTCTAAACCACGTTTTTATTTCACATTCTACTTCGGCATCATTCGCGAAATATCTCCCGCCAAGCTGAGTTGTCAGTGTTTATGCAGACAAATGTTTGTCACGTAAAGCCGAAGGGATAAATGCATCAATGTTGGTGGAAATTATGTTGAGAAATAAAGGGACAATTTATGTATAAAAATAAACTAGTTTCAAGTTGTTTTCATGTGTAGTTATTTTTCTACAGCCATTTGTGACTTACTTATTAACTTACCCTTGTAAATGTGGAAGGACAGAAAATACAATTATAGTAAATGTGGAAGGATAGAAAATACAACAATTATAATCTTTTGAAATCTATAAATTTTCATCTATAAATTTTCAGAGCTTCACACCTGTCCAGTACAAACGGGGCTTAGTACGGACCTTGTTTGACCGTGCTAGAAAGATATGCACCCATGACACACTGACAGAGGAATTTGAAACTCTGAAGAATGTCTTAAACCTGAATGGGTACTCCACAGGATTTATAAAGCGCCATTGCCAACAGCCCAAACCCAAAGCAGACGTAACTACAGTCCCTAAACTCAAGGTATTCATCCAGCTAACCTTTCGAGGGGATGACGTAATGCAACGTCTACAAGACCGGCTTACTACAGCAGTAGGTCGAACATTCTGTGCGGCAACTCCAGTCATTAGATGTAAAACCGTACCCATTCCTACACCAACAGTCAAAGAGCCTGTTCCTCTGTACACCACAAACAATTGTATTTACCAATTCACATGTAGATGCCAGGCCGTTTACATTGGTCGAACGGAGAGACAGCTTAACAAACGGATGTCAGAACACATACCTCAATGGGTCAACAAGATACAACACACAGGAGTGGCTAGCCGCGAGGAGCCGACACACCGGAAGCTCCCGGCGTCTTCAATCGGCAGACACATTGTCGCCAGTGGTCACGTTGTGTCCAGAGACACTGCATTTCGCGTGTTGTTTAGAACACAAAATACTCGCTTGTTAAAATTTGCAGAAGCAATTATGATCTATCAACGCAAGCCAGAATTGTGTAAACAGAAAGACATGTTAGTCAGCTTAAAATTACCGTGGTAGATAAGTGACATTACTGTGCGAAATTGTGAATATTTCAACTTGAAGGATTTATCTAGTTAATTTCACGTAAGTTGTGTGATTTCTGCAGTATGTACCTGACGAGATGCAGCGAAATATGCCAGGCAATAAATCGTGCAATCTATTGTTTGTGTCTTCGTTATTCACAACAATTATAGTAAATATGGAAGAACAGAAAATACATCACTTACAGTAGATGTGGAAGGACAGAGAATACAAAAATAGTAAGTGTGGAAGGACAAAGAGAACAGTAACAGTGGTCGGGCAAAGATACACATTAATAGATAGATTGAAAAGAGGAGGGTGGGGGAGGGGGAGTGGATAGCAATAACCGAGCGAGAGTTAATGTAGAGGAACAGAAATAGTGGCTGTGGAAGGGGAGAACATTACAATACAATTTTAAAAAACGTGGAAGGAGAGAAACAAAGAAATCTGCAAGCAAAACCGCAATAATCAAGCGAATAATTTTTTTTTCATGGATTACTTCCCCTTCCTCAAGCCACAGGTGGCAGTTTCACATTCACCCGTTCCTCATTTCAACAGTCATAAGTGGTACTCTTGATACCAACAATAATTTAAACAGTCATAAGTGGTACTCTTGATACCAACAATCCTTTAAACAGTCATAAGTGGTACTCTTGATACAAACAATCATTTCAACAGTTATAAGTGGTATTTCTTGATACCAACAATCATTTAAACAGTGATAAGTGGTACTCTTGATAAAAACAATAATTTCAAGTCATAAGTGGTACTCTTGATACAAACAATCATTTAAACAGTCATAAGTGGTACTCTTGATAAAAACAATAATTTCAACAGTCATAAGTGGTATTTCTTGATACCAACAATCATTTAAACAGTCATAAGTGGTACTCTTGATACCAACAATCATTTCAACAGTCATAAGTGGTACTCTTGATACCAACAATCATTTCAACAGTCATAAGTGGTACTCTTGATACCAACAATCCTTTAAACAGTCATAAGTGGTACTCTTGATACCAACAATCATTTCAACAGTCATAAGTGGTACTCTTGATATCAATAATCCTCACATCAACAACATGTCTATGTCGCTGCTTGTATAAACAAGAGAAACAAATTGTACATGTCAATGCTTGTGTGAACAAGAAGAACAAGATGTATATGTCGCAGTTTGTGTGAACAAGAGAAACAAGATGTGTATGTCGCAGTTTGTGCGAACAAAAGAAACAAGATGTGTATGTCGCAGTTTGTGTGAACAAAAGAAACAAGATGTATATGTCGCAGTTTGTGTGAACAAGAGGAACAAGATGTATATGTCGCAGTTTGTGTGAACAAGAGGAACAAGATGTGTATGTCGCAGTTTGCGCGAACAAAAGAAACAAGATGTGTATGTCGCAGTTTGTGTGAACAAAAGAAACAAGATGTATATGTCGCAGTTTGTGTGAACAAAAGAAACAAGATGTATATGTCGCAGTTTGTGTGAGCAAAAGAAACAAGATGTATGTGTCGCAGTTTGTGTGAACAAGAGGAACAAGATGTGTATGTCGCAGTTTGTGTGAACAAGAGGAACAAAATGTACATGTCGCAGTTTGTGCGAACAAAAGAAACAAGATGTATATGTCGCAGTTTGTGTGAACAAGAGGAACAAGATGTACATGTCGCAGTTTGTGTGAACAAGAGGAACAAGATGTATGTGTCGCAGTTTGTGTGAACAAGAGGAACAAGATGTATGTGTCGCAGTTTGTGTGAACAAGAGGAACAAGATGTATATGTCGCAGTTTGTGTGAGCAAAAGAAACAAGATGTATATGTCGCAGTTTGTGTGAACAAGAGGAACAAGATGTATGTGTCGCAGTTTGTGTGAACAAGAGGAACAAGATGTGTATGTCGCAGTTTGTGTGAACAAGAGGAACAAAATGTACATGTCGCAGTTTGTGTGAGCAAAAGAAACAAGATGTATATGTCGCAGTTTGTGTGAACAAGAGGAACAAGATGTACATGTCGCAGTTTGTGTGAACAAGAGGAACAAGATGTATGTGTCGCAGTTTGTGTGAACAAGAGGAACAAGATGTATGTGTCGCAGTTTGTGTGAACAAGAGGAACAAGATGTATGTGTCGTAGTTTGTGTGAACAAGAAGAACAAGCTATCTATGTCGCTGCTTGTGTAACCAAGATGAACGTCATGCCTATATCATTGGTTGTGTAACGAAGAGAAACAATATGTCAATGTCGCTGTTTGTGTTAACAAGAGAAACAACAAGTCTATGTTGATTGTTTGAGTAAAGAAGACAAACAACATGTCTATGACGATGTATGTAAAAATAAGAGAAAACAACATGTGTATGAAGTTTTTGTTTTTTTATAAACAAGAGAAACAACACGCCTATGGCGATGCATGTGAAAACAAGAGAAATATCATGCATATGGCGAAGTATGTATAAACAAAAGAAATCAACAACATGTCTATGCAGTTGTTTTTTGTTTGTTTGTTTGTTTGTTGTTGGTATAAATAAGAGAAACAACATGTCGGTGATGCTGTTTGCGTAAACAGAATAAAACTAAGTGGATGTAAATGAAGCCGCTTGTGTCAACAGAAATCAACAGTATATATGTCTATGAAAATCGGACAAGGCAAGAGGACAGAGGCTTGCCAGAAACCATGACTCACGGCCCACCTAGGTCCGAAGAAACGTTAAATGAAAATGTCTGCATACAACAAACGTCTCATCACGTCTCCACGGAAACAGGAACAGGAAGTCACCGAGGTGAGACCGGATGAAGAAAAAAGAGCCTCGTGCGCCAGAAAGGAAGCATTTTGTGCCCTTACGGGCGTGCTTAATGACTTGTATTTTTCTAAATCTGTTGTCTCGTGTCTTGGTTAGCTATTCGCATGTCTCCATTAGTATTTCCCATGTCTCTATCAATGTCTCTATCAGTGTCTCCCATGTCTCCATCAGTGTCTCCCATATCTCTATCAGTGTCTCCCATGTCTCCATCAGTGTCTCCCATGTCTCTATCAGTGCTTCCCATATCTCTATCAGTGTCTCCCATGTCTCCATCAGTGTCTCCCATGTCTCCATCAGTGTCTCCCATGTCTCCATCAGTGTCTCCCATGTCTCTATCAGTGCTTCCCATATCTCTATCAGTGTCTCCCATGTCTCCATCAGTGTCTCCCATGTCTCCATCAGTGTCTCCCATGTCTCTATCAGTGCTTCCCATGTCCCCATTAGTATTTCCCATGTCTCTATCAGTGTCACAATGTCTCCATCAGTGTCTTCCATGTCTCTTTCAGTGTCTCCCATGTCTCCATCAGTGTCTTCCATATCTCCATCAGTGTCTTCACATGTCTCCATCAGTGTCTCCCATGTCTCCATCAGTGTCTCCCATATCTCTATAAGTGTCTCCCATGTATCCATCAGTGTCTCCCATGTCTCTTTCAGTGCTTCCCATGTCCCCATTAGTATTTCCCATGTCTCTATCAGTGTCACAATGTCTCCATCAGTGTCTTCCATGTTTCTTTCAGTGTCTTCACATGTCTCCATCAGTGTCTTCGATGTCTCCATCAGTGTCTTCGATGTCTCCATCAGTGTCTCTCATGTCTCCACCATTGTCTCTCATGTCTCCATCAGTGTCTTCCATGTCTCCATCAGCGTCTCCCATGTCTCTATCAGCGTCTCCCATGTCTCTATCAGCGTCTCCCATGTCTCCATCAGTGTCTCCCATGTCTCCATCAGTGTCTCCCATGTCTCCATCGGTGTCTCTCATGTCTCCATCAGTGTCTCCCATGTCTCCATCAGTGTCTCCCAGGTCTCCATCAGTGTCTCCCAGGTCTCTATCAGTGTCTCCATGAGTGTCTCCCATGTCTCTATCAGTGTATCCCATGCCTCTCTATCTGTGTTTCTCATGTCCCCGTGAGTGAATCCCATGTCACCGCGATTGAATCTGATGTCTCCCTGAGTGAATCCCGTGCCGTAGCGTGATATGTTCCCATATATATCCCATGCGTCGATAAGCGAATCTGAGGGTGTACCCAGTACACGGGAAGTGTCCAAGCTGAGCCAGGTGTGTTCTAGAATCTCGGGCCGCCCATGTCTCTGGAGAAGGTTTGAACGGTGGCTCTCTCTGGGACAGAGACCTGTTTCCGCGAGACCACACTCACATCATTTCCGCTTTACAAACACAAGGTGCAATATCTTGCGATCACCGATGGTTAGCATCGACAGAAATAGAATGTTAAAAGACACAGAGGTAGACAGACAGAGGCAGACAAAAGTATAGCATGTAGGCAGGCAGACAGAGAGTACAGAGGCCGACAGAAAGAGCGCATAGACAGATAGAGAAAGAGAGCACAGAGGCAGACAGAAAAAGAGCACAGAGGCCGACAAAAAGAGAGCACAGAGGCCGACAGAAAGAGCGCAGAGACAGATAGAGAAAGAGAGCACAGAGGCCGACAGAAAGAGAGCACAGAGGCCGACAGAAAGAGAGCACAGAGGCCGACAGAAAGAGAGCACAGAGGCCGACAGAAAGAGCGCAGAGACAGATAGAGAAAGAGAGCACAGAGGCCGACAGAAAGAGCGCAGAGACAGATAGAGAAAGAGAGCACAGAGGCCGACAGAAAGAGAGCACAGAGGCCGACAGAAAGAACGCAGAGACAGATAGAGAAAGAGAGCACAGAGGCCGACAGAAAGAGCGCAGAGACAGATAGAGAAAGAGAGCACAGAGGCCGACAGAAAGAGCGCACAGATGCAGACAGAAAGAGAGCACAGATGCAGACAGAAAGAGAGCACAGAGGCAGACAGGAAGAGAGAACAGAGGCCGACAGAAAGAGAGCACATTAGCCGACAGAAAGAGAGAACATAGGCCGACAGAAAGAGAGAACATAGGCCGACAGAAAGAGAGCACATTGACCAACAGAAAGAGAGAACATAGGCCGACAGAAAGAGCACACTTTCAGACAGAAAGAGAGCACATTACCCGACAGAAAGAGAGCACAGAGACATACAGAAAGAGAACACAGAGGCATACAAAGAGAACACAGAGACACACAAAGAGAACACAGGGTCACACGAAAAGAGAACACAGAGGCACACAAAGAGAACTCAGAGGCACATAGAAAGAACTCAGATATACACAAAAACAACACAGAGGCACACAGAAAGAGAACACAGAGGTACACAGAAAGAGAACACAGAGGCACACATAAAGAGAGCACAGAGGCACACTTAAAGAGAACACAGAGCCACCATAAAAAGAGCACAAAGGCAGACAGAAAGAGAGCGCAGAGGCACACAGAAAAATAGCACAGAGGCACACAGAAAGAGGGCACAGAAAGAGAGCACAGGGGCACACAGAAAGAGAGCACAGGGGCAGAGAGAAAGAGAGCACAGGGGCACACAGAAAGAGGGCACAGAAAGAGAGCACAGGGGCACACAGAAAGAGAGCACAGGAGCAGAGAGAAAGAGAACACAGAGGCACACATAAATACAAGGAGCTTCTCATAAGTCTTTAGCCTGACCATGAAGGAATAGGCGGAGAAAATTGAAATTTGGCACAATGCTTATTCCTTCCCAATGTAGTCACCACCTGAATTTATGCATTTCTGCCATCTCTGCGTGACCTTAAAAAGACCTTCAGAATAAAACAACCTATTCTTCTAACTAAACCAGTTATCACAAGCCAGTATGACATCTTCATCATTGTCAAAACGATTTCCTTTCAGCTGTTTTTTTAAGTTTTGGGAAAAGAAAAAAAGTCTGATGGAGCCAAATCTGGAGAATATGGTGGGTGTGGAAGAATTTCAATATTCAAATCGTTGGCAGTTTGCAGCCCAAGCCGTGATTTATGGGAGGGCGCGTTGTCTTGAAGCAAAGGCAGAATTTGCGTATACGCTATCCCTCGTTTTCTGGTCACAGCCTTTCTTAGATTGATAAGTAGATCTGCATAGTACTGCCTATTAACCGTGTTGCCACGAAGCATGTTATCTTTCAATATGACACCTTTGACCCCCCCCCCCCCCCCCCAAACAAAACAGCATCACTTTTATTGCACATTTTTGTGCTTTGGCTTGACATGTGTTGGCGAGCCCGGGGTTTTCCACTGCATTCTGGCAATTTAGGATTCTGGGTCATAATGGTGAATCCAAGTCTCATCTACCGTCACCATGGTCGTCAACATGTTTTGCGACCGCCACATGTTGAGCAACTGGCCACAGCAACCAACCTGTGTTTGTTCCTGTTCACATGTCAGCAGGCGCGGGACCCAGCTGGCACACACTTTTCTCATGTTCAGTCTGTTGTGTGAAATTCTAAAAACTGTACTCTTACTCAATTTTGCTGAACCCGATATCTCTGCAATTGTCATTTTCCTATCCTGGTCTATGATTTGCTTCACTTTTGCAGCATTTGCATCATTGCATTCTAAGAACGGTCGTCCTGATCTTGGCAGATCGGCAACTTGGGAACGGCCACACTTAAACTGCAAACACCATTTTCTTTTTACAGAAGCATACGAAGGACAGACTTCCTCAAACACTGCCTTCATCTCCCTGTGTATTTCTGTAGGTGTTTTTCCCTGTAACATCAAGAATTTTATCACAGTCCTGGCGTCTGATTTCTCCACTGTTCTGACAAACCGTTGGATGTGCAGATCTGGCCAATAGGGTGTGTTGTGCCATTCACCATATCGGGAAAACCAGTTGAGAAGGAAAATTCATAATTCATATGTCCATTAAATCAAATCAAATCAAATCAAATCAACTTTATTAGGGTCACAAATTGGGCGCGCAGGCCCGTCTTACATTCGGCCCTTCCAATCACTCGTCTTTCGTTCATCAAGAGCATTATACATTTACATAGGAAGAAAAATAAACATTGTTAAATGAATGTTGTAAACATAAACAAGGCAAATTACCATGTTATGAGGCCCATCTCACACGTACCCATACATCACCCCACCCACACACACCCCCACCTACCCACACACACGCACACCAAGGGACACATACATACCCCACCAACCGACCCATCCCCCTCCCGCACATCCCCCACCCACACTCCCCTCACCTGTTCCCCCAACCAAAACACACTCGCCACCCACAAACATTCCCCCACCAACCCACATATCCCACGCCCACCCACATACACATCCTAACCCACACATCCTCTCCCCATCCACACCTCAAACCACCCATCCCCCAGCCACATCTCCATTGACCACATATTTCCCACCCACGCACACAAATCCCCCTCCCCCCACACACACATCTCCCTAACTACCCATACATCCCCAATCCACTCACACACACACACACCCCACCACCCACACATACATCCTCCACCCACCCATACATGCCTTAACCCAATCCCCCACTACACAATCCCCCACACGCACATCACATACATCCCCTACCACGCAATATTCCCAACCCACGAACCGCACACACACATATCCCTCACCAACACATCCCACACCCCACCACACATCCCTACCTACACACCACACACATATCCCCCACCCACATACCACACAATATTCCCACCCACACCCACACAGATACCCTTACACATCCACCCCACATAACCCCACCCACACACCACAAAAATCCCCCATCCACACACACATACCTCACCCACACAATATCCCTAACCAACACACCACACACCTCTTCCCACCCACACACGCATTCCCTACCCGTCCGCCAACACACACTCACTCAAGCACACATCCTCCACTACGCACCCACACACCCCCGCCCACCCACCCCAACCAAACATCTCTCGATCACAATACCCCTACCCACACTTATCCTCCACCCACTCACGCATCCCACCCCGACACATGCACATCCCTCACTCACCTACACATCCCTAAGCCACTAACACACCCCCACCCAAACATTCCCCATCCACGCACACATCTCCCACCCACACACACCCACATGCTTCCCCCAACCACCACACATCCCCTACTCACCCACACATATACCCCACCCATACACACATTCACCGCACCCATCACACACATCCCCAACACCACACACTATCCCCCACCCACACACATATCCTCACCCATACCACCACACCCCACCCACACACCATGCACACATCCCCCACCAACACACCGCACACATATCTCAAACCCACACACCATACACTTCTCCCCACCCGCCCTTGAATCCCCAATCCACCCAAAACAATCCCCTACCCACACAACCCCGCCACCCACACATACTTCCTCAAACCACCCACACATCTCCACCCACATAAACACACACACCCCACACCCATCCCATACACACATCCCCCACACCCATTCCCACACCCCTACTTTCACCTCCACACATCCATCCACACATCCCACCAACACCCACAAATATCACTACCCACAAAAACCCACACACCCGAACCCATCCAAACGCATACCCCCACCCACACATCCCCCACCCACAAATATCCCCACACTCACACACATCCTCCACACACACTCACACCTCCTCACATCTAGACACATACAAAATGTCTCACGTTAGCATTGAAACTAGTATGAACAAACTCCCACACTTTACTCACACACATACACTGACAATTGTCATGAGCAGTCTCATAAAAATGTTAAACATGGAGAAAAATGTGTACATAAAAAGTATGTGACATAAACATAGTGATGCTCCCACACACAGAGATACACACAGAGAAGGCACACACACACACACACACACACACACACACACACACACACACACACACATTCACTCTCATGCTCACTCATTCTGTCTCTCATTCACACTCACTGACTCTCTCAGTCAAACTACAGTAATGTACATAAGTTTATATTACACATGATAAAATCAAATGGCATTTAACTGATAATATGACAGATGAGAATACACAAACATACGGATTCGCGTGTTACATAACATGCGTGTTACATGACATGCATCTACTCAGCTCTCTCTCTCTCTCTCTCTCTCTCTCTCTCTCTCTCTCTCTCTGTATTCTTTCATATACACACACTCACACGCATACGCGCGCTCACACACACACACACTAACACATCAACTCTCGCACTGTCTCACTCTCACACAAATCCTTCACACACACACACACACACACACACTCTCTCAATCACACTCTCTCACACATACACATACGCATGAACGCATGCACGCACGCACGCACGCACACACTCCCTCACTCACTCTCACACATACACGTACGAATGCATGCACTGACACATTCCCCTACCATTTCTCGCTCAATCACTCTCTCCACACACACGCACACACACATTCAATCTCTCACTCTCTCTGACACCCACTTTCTCTCTCTCTCTCTCTCTTCCTCTCTCTCTCTCTCTCTTTCTCTCTCTCTCTCTCTCTCTCTCTCTCTCTCTCTCTCTCTCGCTCGCTCCCACACGCACACACATATATAGTGAACAATTATAGTTAAACAATTATAATGAACGATTATAATGAACAATTATACTGAACAATTATACCAGTAAATGAATTATGGCGGCATATAGTCGGTATGGATTAAGTATTGAAAGAGTTTTCGGTTAAATGTGTAGGGACTCATTGGAGTTTTCAGATCTGGAGGCAGATCATTCTATAAGTGAGCACCAGAATAGGCGAAACATGTTTTGTATAGGTCCAATCTAGGCTTTGAGACATGTAACAAATTTAGGCGCTTGCTGTTCATTGCATTAGATTGAATCAGCGGCAGAAGATACTCTGGGGTATTTTGAGATATAATTTTGTTCAATTTGGCTTTGTTGAAAAGGAAGCGCTTTTGAAGTGGTAGAAGTCTTAGATGACTGTACAACTTATTACTTTCAACGTGCTTTATGTCAGAAACCAGACGAATAGCACGGTTTTGTAGAGAACATAGTCGTTTTAAATTAGATTTAGGGCAACCATCCCAAACTGTGGAACAGTAATCGAGATGTGATTGGATATAGCACGTATAGAATATTTTTCGTGTGCTTTCGTCCAGGAAGTGCTGAATTTTAGCAAGTTGGTAAACTTTTTGTGCTATTTTCTTGGTAAGAACGTGAACATGAGAGCTCCAGCTCAAATGGCTGTCAATTAAAAGACCTAGTGTTTTATGTTCATTCACATTAACTATAGGTAACGTGCCCATGCGGAGTTCGAGCGGTGATCCAGTTATGGCTAGTGTCTGTAGTTTTTGTTTGGTCGTTATTAGCATGGATTTGGTTTTGTCGATGTTAATTTGCATGCGGTTTTCATTGCTCCATCTAGTAAGATTATCGAGTTCCTTTTGTAAAGAATTCTCTAATTCACTACGGTTTTCTTGACTAGTATATATAGTACAGTCGTCTGCAAATAGATCACAAGCTGTATTGATATATAAAGGAAGATCATTAATATAAACTGCAAAAAGCAGCGGACCTAGTATTGAGCCCTGAGGCACACCAATATTCAGCTGTGTGGGTCTTGATAGACAGTTGTTGAAGGACACGACTTGTTGTCTGTCGGATAGAAATGACGTAATTATGTTCACCATGTTGGTACTTATCTTCATTTGTTTTAGTTTTCTAATTAAAATATCGTGATCTACCATATCAAAAGCTTTTTTAAAGTCTACAAACACCGCTCCACAAATTCTACCGTTGTTGATGTTTAAGTGCCAGTTATCGGTCATTTTTGTTAGAGCACTATGGCAAGAATATTTAGGTCGAAACCCAGATTGACTGTTAATTATTAGATCGTTGTTAATTAAATGGTTAAAAATTGAATGAGCTATACATGTGCCAAATTTCAATTTTCTCCGCCTAATCCTTCATGGTCAGGCTAAAGACTTACGAGAAGCCCTTTGTATAGCACAGAGGCAGACAGAAAGAGAAAGAGAAAATCAAATCAACTTTATTTTAAAAGGGTCACAAATTGGACACGCAGGCCCGTCTTACATTCGAACCTTCCAATCACTCATCTTTCGTTCATCAATGGTGCATTATACATTTACAAAGGAAGAAAAAAAAAACTTTGTCAAATGAATGTTGTAAACATAAACAATGCAAATTACCATGTCATGAGGAACATCTCCAACACACCCACACATCACCACACACCCACACCCACACCCACACCCACCCACATGCACACCCAGGGACAAATAATACCCCACCAACCGACCCATCCCCCTTCCACAATCCCCCACCCACACACACTGCCCTCACCCGTTCCCCCAACATCCCACACCAACCCACACATCACGCATCCACCCACATACACATCCTAACCCACAAATTCATCCCCCACTCACACATTCTCTACGAACCCACCCACACCCCCAACCACCCACCCCCAACCACACAGCCATCGACCACACATTACCCACCCACACACACACATCCCCTCAAACCCACACATCACACACCCACTCACATATCCCCAACCCATACACACATCGCCACCAACAGACATCTCCCTACCCACAAACATACATCTCCCTACCCACCTATATATCCCCAATCCACTCTCAAACACACCCCACCACCCACACATTCATCCACACCCACCCACACATGCACTAACTCACATCCCCCACCACACACATATCCCTCACCCGTACCACACACATCCCCAACCCACCCAATATTCCCCACCCACACACCACACATAGGTATACCCCACCCACACATCCCACACCCACAACCAACACATCCCCCACCTACACACCACACACATATCCGTCACCCACATACCACAAAATATCCCCACCCACACACCACACACATATCCCCCATCCACACCCACACAGATAGCATCACCCACCCACCACGCATATACCTTCATACCACACAAATCCCCCATCCACGCACACATCCCCACCCACACACCACACACATATCCCCAACCAACCCACCAAACACATCTCCCCACCCACACACACATCCCTCACCCATCCACCAACAGACACACACACTCACTCACTCATACATCCTCCACTACGCACCCCCACACCCCGCAACCGCCCACCCCTAACTAACCATCTCTCGATCACACATACCCCCATCCACACTCATCCTCCACCCACTCACACGTCCCACTCCGACACACACACATCCCTCACCAACCTATACATTCTTCAGCCACTCACACACACCCACCCAAACATCCTCCCACCACCCACACATACTCTACACACCCACACATATCCCCCACCCATACACACATTCCCCGCACCCATCACACACATCCCCCACATACACAACACACACTATCCCCCATCCACCCACCACAAACCTACACCCACCCACACACCACATACACATCCCCGACCCACACACCACCCACATATCCCCAACCCACATACCATACACTTCTCCCCACCCACCCACCCTTACTTCCACAATCCACCCACACACATCTCCTACCCACACACCCCCACCACCCACATATACTTCCCCTTAACCATCCACACATCCTCACCCAGCCACACATAACCCCCACCCATACACACATCCCCCGCAACCATCCCCCACCCATACACACATCCCCCACACCCCCTACTTAGAGAGAGAGAGAGAGAGAGAGAGAGAGAGAGAGAGAGAGAGAGAGAAGGGCAGACAGTGGCACACACAAAGAGATAGACAGATGCAGACAGAAAGAGCACAGAGGCAGACAGAAAGAGAAACACAGACAGATAGAATTACAGACAGATGTAGAAGCAGCCGAAATGATCTTCTCTTACAAGATTTCTATAATAATTATCACTAAGCAATTCTACCACGACGCGTGTCAGGAACAGTCACATGTAGAATGCTAGATAGAAGTTGGTAAAGAAACAGACAGAATGAGAAACACGGCGACATAGAATGAGACAATAAGAGTACTGAATGAAACAAAGAGACACGGAGACAGAATAAGAGACAATGGGAGACAGATTAAATGAGAGACAATAACGCGTATAGCGCCCCAGCTGCTGTGATTTGGTTTTCGTTTGCTCGCTGTGAACTCGATTGTAGTCCACTCACGTATAGTTCCTACTACTGGGAAGTGCCCTATTTCTAGTGTCCCTCACTATCAGGCGAACGCAGTCCGACACTTGAGCTACTTGTAATTTACGTCCCGAAGTCAATGGCGACACGCCATCAGACCGGACGCTATTATCTTTTGGACCATGTTGTCCCCCGCCATCTGACTAGACGCTATTATCCTTTGGGCCATGTTGTCCCCCGCCATCAGACTGGACACTATTATCCTAGCCACGCTGACCCCTACCATCAGACTGGACACTATTACCCTTTGGACCATGCTGTCCACCGCCATCAGACTCGACACTATTATCCTATCGGCCATGCTGCCCCCCCCCATCCCCCGCCACCAGACCGGACGCTATTATCCTTTGGACCATGCTGTTCCTCGCCATCAGACTGGGCGCTATCATCCTCTGGGCTATGTTGTCCCCCGCCATCAGACTGGGCGCTATCATCCTCTGGGCCATGTTGTCCCCCGCCTTCAGACTGGACACTATTATCCTAACGGCCATGCTGCCCTCCCCCCCCATCCCCCGCCATCAGACTGGGCGCTATCATCCTCTGGGTCATGCTGTCCCCCGCCGTCAGACCGGACGTTATTACCCCCCCCCCCGCCCCCTTGATAAAACAGTATGTTCAACTTCCGATTATATTTCCCACAAAACTGACAATGGACTTCCCCAAAACCATCCTAACGAGATCACACCTCAACGATTACAGATAGTCACACACACACAGCGTATGTCTGTATGATTTTCTCCTTACTAATGATAGCTAGCTGTTTGCCTCTCACACAGGTCCCTAATAGTATCCTTAAATCTCAATGGAAGATCTGGGCGCCCCTTCTTTCCTCCCGTTCTGTCATAATTGATCATTATCTTTCTTTCGGTGACAGACTCATTCCCAGTCCCTAGGACCATACCTCTCTCTCTCTCTCTCTCTCTCTCTCTCTCTCTCTCTCTCTCTCTCTCTCTCTCTCTCTCTCTCTCTTCTTGTTTCTTTCTCACTCTATCTCTATTTATATAACCCTCTCTGCCACACTTTATGCCCTTCTCTCCATTTCAATCACTCTCTCCTCTCTTGATCAGTATTTTTCTTCAGACAAAGTACAAGACAATCAAGGTACCAAGCAATCAAGGTACAAGACACAGACCGACCGACAAACAGTGACACAGACAAATCAGACCGACCGACCGACCGACAGACAGTAACGCAGACAAATCAGACACAGACAGACCGACCGACAGACAGGCAGGCAGTGACACAGACAAATCAGACACAGACAGACCGACCGGCCGACTGACAGACATACAATGACACAGACAAATCAGACATAGACCGACCGACAGACAGGCAGGCAGTGACACAGACAAATCAGACACAGACCGACCGACCGACCGACAGACAGACAGTGACACAAACAAATCAGACACAGACCGACCGACAGACATACAGTTAGTTAATTAGTTAGTTAAGTCAGTTAATTAGATAGTTAGTTAGTTAATTAGTTAGTTAGTAGACGAGCAATATCTCCGGCGGGCCTATTCCCGGTGGCATGGGATCCGCAAAATTCAGGCGGGGAGTCTGACGGTAGTACACTCTTTACACAGGTCCGGACACTTGTGACTGACAGATGTACGCATCCTATGGTCCAGGCGCGTACGAGGCCCTAACCTGTGGGACTTGACTGAACGCCTCTAAGTCGGGTCCCTTGGGTGCCATGGTCTGGCCACCACTCGCCACCTGCTCGTGGAGGCGAAATCTCGGAGGTTTGACGCTGAGCCGCCAGCGTCTGCAGCCTACTCTGTCCCAGACGTATTGGTTATCCATTCCTCTGGACCAGACAGGGTAAGGCCGAGAGAGGGAGCATGTCGTTTGGGCACCACATGTTTTCTTATGTTTACAACATTCATTTGACAATGTATTTTCCTATGTGAATGCATCATGCACTATTGATGAATGAAAGATGAGTGATTGGAAGGGCCGAATGTAAGACGGGCCTGCGTGCCCAATTTGTAACCCTTTTAAAATAAAGTTGAATTGAACTGAATTGAATTGAAGCTCTGCCCAGGCATTGTGATGGAATTTTGGCCAAATTCCAACTCACATACTTTGGTCTGTCAAGACTGTAAGGTGCCACTTACTTACTAGTTAGTTAGTTAGTTAGTTAGTTAGATAGTTAGTTAGTCGACAGATCATCCTGATTGCACATAGAACCATTCAGTCCATAAGTGCTCGGATCCCCTCCTCAGTAAATCCCGCGGCGTATAGCGGCTAACGACACCAGTTCTGTGTTGGTTTATTACTCATCTTTGGCTTCCTAACTAATGTATTTGTTTGGCCACGCCTCTTTTAACTTGCTGTTCTCGCAGCCTGACCATGGTTGTAGATTGCCAGTCATCGCTTGGTTCTCGTATACGACTTACTTCTCGTAGAGCATTCAGAATGTCTGCATGGTCCATGGCTCGTCCGCCTTCCACGGTAACCCTACCTGCAAGCTTGTCAGCCCGCACATTTACTCGTACACCCGCATGCCCTGGCACGAAAATGAAACTAATCTTTGCCAGCCGAGCCGCTCCAGACA